>OX596292.1:1056763-1129973 GCA_951394225.1 Harpalus rufipes | reverse complement strand
AACACGAACGTGTCCCCTATTGTTAATAAAGGGGTAGAAACAATTCTATCTTTTAATATTAATGTTTCTAATTGCAAATATATAAAAATTATAGTTTTATTATATACCGTATCAGGGGTATTTTAAAATGTTTAACACGAACGTGTCCCCTATTGTTAATAAAGGGGTAGAAACAATTCTATCTTTTAATATTAATGTTTCTAATTGCAAATATATAAAAATTATAGTTTTATTATTTTCCGTATCAGGGGTATTTTAAATTGTTTAACACGAACGTGTCCCCTATTGTTAATAAAGGGGTAGAAACAATTCTATCTTTTAATATTAATGTTTCTAATTGCAAATATATAAAAATTATAGTTTTATTATTTTCCGTATCAGGGGTATTTTAAATTGTTTAACACGAACGTGTCCCCTATTGTTAATAAAGGGGTAGAAACAATTCTATCTTTTAATATTAATGTTTCTAATTGCAAATATATAAAAATTATAGTTTTATTATATACCGTATCAGGGGTATTTTAAAATGTTTAACACGAACGTGTCCCCTATTGTTAATAAAGGGGTAGAAACAATTCTGTCTTTTAATATTAATGTTTCTAATTGCAAATATATAAAAATTATAGTTTTATTATTTTCCGTATCAGGGGTATTTTAAAATGTTTAACACGAACGTGTCCCCTATTGTTAATAAAGGGGTAGAAACAATTCTATCTTTTAATATTAATGTTTCTAATTGCAAATATATAAAAATTATAGTTTTATTATTTTCCGTATCAGGGGTATTTTAAATTGTTTAACACGAACGTGTCCCCTATTGTTAATAAAGGGGTAGAAACAATTCTATCTTTTAATATTAATGTTTCTAATTGCAAATATATAAAAATTATAGTTTTATTATATACCGTATCAGGGGTATTTTAAAATGTTTAACACGAACGTGTCCCCTATTGTTAATAAAGGGGTAGAAACAATTCTATCTTTTAATATTAATGTTTCTAATTGCAAATATATAAAAATTATAGTTTTATTATTTTCCGTATCAGGGGTATTTTAAAATGTTTAACACGAACGTGTCCCCTATTGTTAATAAAGGGGTAGAAACAATTCTATCTTTTAATATTAATGTTTCTAATTGCAAATATATAAAAAATATAGTTTTATTATTTTCCGTATCAGGGGTATTTTAAAATGTTTAACACGAACGTGTCCCCTATTGTTAATAAAGGGGTAGAAACAATTCTATCTTTTAATATTAATGTTTCTAATTGCAAATATATAAAAATTATAGTTTTATTATATACCGTATCAGGGGTATTTTAAAATGTTTAACACGAACGCGCCCCCTATTATAAATAAAGGGGTGGAAACAATTCTAACTATATATATTATTTGTATAAATCTTTAAAAAATATCATTTTATTGTATTTTACATCAATTCGTGTTGCCGCGAGCCATACGTAACTTGTTTAAAGCGGTAGACTCGTACGCCTTGGCACAACTTAGAGTCTTGGGAGACGCTGAAGCGGATGGACGTATATATCTGTGCAGTAAATATTAATATTTAAACTAATATTTAAAATGAAATATGAACATTTATACAAATAACGAAGGCCCCTATGTTGGAAATATGTCGTCAGAAGGTGTGTACATCATTTTTTTCAAAGGCAAAATGCGTTTTATATGGAGACGCTTATGTGGTTTTGCTTTTTTATACCATGTTGAATATATTGTTCCTCAGACTTTAATAATTTCTTGTTTCCCTAATTATTTTTGGTAAAAAAGCTTCAAATAAAAGTTGTAGAGCATAAAATTCTCCATCTGAATCAATAAACAAATTTTGTATATGTAATACACGAACAAAATGGAAGCCGCTAATGGATAACTAAAGTAACCCATTTCTTTTTCTATTTCAGATTGTATGCATGACCATGAGGGCTTCGGAAACATGGAACTGGGAGCAGAAGAGGGCAGAGCACCTATGGAAGAAACCGGAGACCACGGAGTTGCTGCATTAGGGCCCCACAACTGAAGAATTCAAGCGTGCTGTCAGCATGTCTAAGGTAGGATCTTACTTCAACTATTTACAATTCTGTTGCTTTATGACAAAAGCCATTTAACTTTTATTCTTTTTATCATTATTAAATATATTTATTTGGTTGGCTAATATTGTTGGTAATGCAACAATACTTTATAATCCAAGAGTCGAAACTTGGAATAAAAATGAATTAGTTCAAATATAGTCAATAAAGACTACCTGAAACAGTTTTATCAGTATTGTACTGGAAATATATAAAAATTATAGTTTTATTATTTTCCCTATCAGGGTTATATTAAATGTTTAACACGAACGTGTCTCCTATTGTTAATAAAGGGGTAGAAACAATTCTATCTTTTAATATAAATGTTTCTAATTGCAAATAAATAATAATTATAGTTTTATTATTTACCGTATCAGGGGTATTTTAAAATGTTTAACACGAACGTGTCCCCTATTGTAAATAAAGGGGTAGAAACAATTCTATCTTTTAATATTAATGTTTCTAATTGCAAATATATAAAAATTATAGTTTTATTATATACCGTATCAGGGGTATTTTAAAATGTTTAACACGAACGTGTCCCCTATTGTTAATAAAGGGGTAGAAACAATTCTATCTTTTAATATTAATGTTTCTAATTGCAAATATATAAAAATTATAGTTTTATTATATACCGTATCAGGGGTATTTTAAAATGTTTAACACGAACGTGTCCCCTATTGTTAATAAAGGGGTAGAAACAATTCTATCTTTTAATATTAATGTTTCTAATTGCAAATATATAAAAATTATAGTTTTATTATTTTCCGTATCAGGGGTATTTTAAAATGTTTAACACGAACGTGTCCCCTATTGTTAATAAAGGGGTAGAAACAATTCTATCTTTTAATATTAATGTTTCTAATTGCAAATATATAAAAATTATAGTTTTATTATTTTCCGTATCAGGGGTATTTTAAAATGTTTAACACGAACGTGTCCCCTATTGTTAATAAAGGGGTAGAAACAATTCTATCTTTTAATATTAATGTTTCTAATTGCAAATATATAAAAATTATAGTTTTATTATTTTCCGTATCAGGGGTATTTTAAAATGTTTAACACGAACGTGTCCCCTATTGTTAATAAAGGGGTAGAAACAATTCTATCTTTTAATATTAATGTTTCTAATTGCAAATATATAAAAATTATAGTTTTATTATTTTCCGTATCAGGGGTATTTTAAAATGTTTAACACGAACGTGTCCCCTATTGTTAATAAAGGGGTAGAAACAATTCTATCTTTTAATATTAATGTTTCTAATTGCAAATATATAAAAATTATAGTTTTATTATTTTCCGTATCAGGGGTATTTTAAAATGTTTAACACGAACGTGTCCCCTATTGTTAATAAAGGGGTAGAAACAATTCTATCTTTTAATATTAATGTTTCTAATTGCAAATATATAAAAATTATAGTTTTATTATTTTCCGTATCAGGGGTATTTTAAAATGTTTAACACGAACGTGTCCCCTATTGTTAATAAAGGGGTAGAAACAATTCTATCTTTTAATATTAATGTTTCTAATTGCAAATATATAAAAATTATAGTTTTATTATATACCGTATCAGGGGTATTTTATTAAAATGTTTAACACGAACGTGTCCCCTATTGTTAATAAAGGGGTAGAAACAATTCTATCTTTTAATATTAATGTTTCTAATTGCAAATATATAAAAATTATAGTTTTATTATTTTCCGTATCAGGGGTATTTTAAAATGTTTAACACGAACGTGTCCCCTATTGTTAATAAAGGGGTAGAAACAATTCTATCTTTTAATATTAATGTTTCTAATTGCAAATATATAAAAATTATAGTTTTATTATTTTCCGTATCAGGGGTATTTTAAAATGTTTAACACGAACGTGTCCCCTATTGTTAATAAAGGGGTAGAAACAATTCTATCTTTTAATATTAATGTTTCTAATTGCAAATATATAAAAATTATAGTTTTATTATATACCGTATCAGGGGTATTTTAAAATGTTTAACACGAACGTGTCCCCTATTGTTAATAAAGGGGTAGAAACAATTCTATCTTTTAATATTAATGTTTCTAATTGCAAATATATAAAAATTATAGTTTTATTATTTTCCGTATCAGGGGTATTTTAAAATGTTTAACACGAACGTGTCCCCTATTGTTAATAAAGGGGTAGAAACAATTCTATCTTTTAATATTAATGTTTCTAATTGCAAATATATAAAAATTATAGTTTTATTATTTTCCGTATCAGGGGTATTTTAAATTGTTTAACACGAACGTGTCCCCTATTGTTAATAAAGGGGTAGAAACAATTCTATCTTTTAATATTAATGTTTCTAATTGCAAATATATAAAAATTATAGTTTTATTATTTTCCGTATCAGGGGTATTTTAAAATGTTTAACACGAACGTGTCCCCTATTGTTAATAAAGGGGTAGAAACAATTCTATCTTTTAATATTAATGTTTCTAATTGCAAATATATAAAAATTATAGTTTTATTATTTTCCGTATCAGGGGTATTTTAAATTGTTTAACACGAACGTGTCCCCTATTGTTAATAAAGGGGTAGAAACAATTCTATCTTTTAATATTAATGTTTCTAATTGCAAATATATAAAAATTATAGTTTTATTATTTTCCGTATCAGGGGTATTTTAAAATGTTTAACACGAACGTGTCCCCTATTGTTAATAAAGGGGTAGAAACAATTCTATCTTTTAATATTAATGTTTCTAATTGCAAATATATAAAAATTATAGTTTTATTATTTTCCGTATCAGGGGTATTTTAAATTGTTTAACACGAACGTGTCCCCTATTGTTAATAAAGGGGTAGAAACAATTCTATCTTTTAATATTAATGTTTCTAATTGCAAATATATAAAAATTATAGTTTTATTATTTTCCGTATCAGGGGTATTTTAAAATGTTTAACACGAACGTGTCCCCTATTGTTAATAAAGGGGTAGAAACAATTCTATCTTTTAATATTAATGTTTCTAATTGCAAATATATAAAAATTATAGTTTTATTATATACCGTATCAGGGGTATTTTAAAATGTTTAACACGAACGTGTCCCCTATTGTTAATAAAGGGGTAGAAACAATTCTATCTTTTAATATTAATGTTTCTAATTGCAAATATATAAAAATTATAGTTTTATTATTTTCCGTATCAGGGGTATTTTAAATTGTTTAACACGAACGTGTCCCCTATTGTTAATAAAGGGGTAGAAACAATTCTATCTTTTAATATTAATGTTTCTAATTGCAAATATATAAAAATTATAGTTTTATTATTTACCGTATCAGGGGTATTTTAAATTGTTTAACACGAACGTGTCCCCTATTGTTAATAAAGGGGTAGAAACAATTCTATCTTTTAATATTAATGTTTCTAATTGCAAATATATAAAAATTATAGTTTTATTATATACCGTATCAGGGGTATTTTAAAATGTTTAACACGAACGTATCCCCTATTGTTAATAAAGGGGTAGAAACAATTCTATCTTTTAATATTAATGTTTCTAATTGCAAATATATAAAAATTATAGTTTTATTATTTTCCGTATCAGGGGTATTTTAAAATGTTTAACACGAACGTGTCCCCTATTGTTAATAAAGGGGTAGAAACAATTCTATCTTTTAATATTAATGTTTCTAATTGCAAATATATAAAAATTATAGTTTTATTATATACCGTATCAGGGGTATTTTAAAATGTTTAACACGAACGTGTCCCCTATTGTTAATAAAGGGGTAGAAACAATTCTATCTTTTAATATTAATGTTTCTAATTGCAAATATATAAAAATTATAGTTTTATTATTTTCCGTATCAGGGGTATTTTAAAATGTTTAACACGAACGTGTCCCCTATTGTTAATAAAGGGGTAGAAACAATTCTATCTTTTAATATTAATGTTTCTAATTGCAAATATATAAAAATTATAGTTTTATTATTTACCGTATCAGGGGTATTTTAAAATGTTTAACACGAACGTGTCCCCTATTGTTAATAAAGGGGTAGAAACAATTCTATCTTTTAATATTAATGTTTCTAATTGCAAATATATAAAAATTATAGTTTTATTATTTACCGTATCAGGGGTATTTTAAATTGTTTAACACGAACGTGTCCCCTATTGTTAATAAAGGGGTAGAAACAATTCTATCTTTTAATATTAATGTTTCTAATTGCAAATATATAAAAATTATAGTTTTATTATTTACCATATCAGGGGTATTTTAAAATGTTTAACACGAACGTGTCCCCTATTGTTAATAAAGGGGTAGAAACAATTCTATCTTTTAATATTAATGTTTCTAATTGCAAATATATAAAAATTATAGTTTTATTATTTTCCGTATCAGGGGTATTTTAAAATGTTTAACACGAACGTGTCCCCTATTGTTAATAAAGGGGTAGAAACAATTCTATCTTTTAATATTAATGTTTCTAATTGCAAATATATAAAAATTATAGTTTTATTATTTACCGTATCAGGGGTATTTTAAATTGTTTAACACGAACGTGTCCCCTATTGTTAATAAAGGGGTAGAAACAATTCTATCTTTTAATATTAATGTTTCTAATTGCAAATATATAAAAATTATAGTTTTATTATTTACCGTATCAGGGGTATTTTAAATTGTTTAACACGAACGTGTCCCCTATTGTTAATAAAAGGGTAGAAACAATTCTATCTTTTAATATTAATGTTTCTAATTGCAAATATATAAAAATTATAGTTTTATTATTTACCATATCAGGGGTATTTTAAAATTGTTTAACACGAACGTGTCCCCTATTGTTAATAAAAGGGTAGAAACAATTCTATCTTTTAATATTAATGTTTCTAATTGCAAATATATAAAAATTATAGTTTTATTATTTACCATATCAGGGGTATTTTAAAATGTTTAACACGAACGTGTCCCCTATTGTTAATAAAGGGGTAGAAACAATTCTATCTTTTAATATTAATGTTTCTAATTGCAAATATATAAAAATTATAGTTTTATTATTTTCCGTATCAGGGGTATTTTAAAATGTTTAACACGAACGTGTCCCCTATTGTTAATAAAGGGGTAGAAACAATTCTATCTTTTAATATTAATGTTTCTAATTGCAAATATATAAAAATTATAGTTTTATTATTTTCCGTATCAGGGGTATTTTAAAATGTTTAACACGAACGTGTCCCCCATTGTTAATAAAGGGGTAGAAACAATTCTATCTTTTAATATTAATGTTTCTAATTGCAAATATATAAAAATTATAGTTTTATTATTTACCGTATCAGGGGTATTTTAAATTGTTTAACACGAACGTGTCCCCTATTGTTAATAAAGGGGTAGAAACAATTCTATCTTTTAATATTAATGTTTCTAATTGCAAATATATAAAAATTATAGTTTTATTATTTTCCGTATCAGGGGTATTTTAAAATGTTTAACACGAACGTGTCCCCTATTGTTAATAAAGGGGTAGAAACAATTCTATCTTTTAATATTAATGTTTCTAATTGCAAATATATAAAAATTATAGTTTTATTATTTTCCGTATCAGGGGTATTTTAAAATGTTTAACACGAACGTGTCCCCTATTGTTAATAAAGGGGTAGAAACAATTCTATCTTTTAATATTAATGTTTCTAATTGCAAATATATAAAAATTATAGTTTTATTATTTTCCGTATCAGGGGTATTTTAAAATGTTTAACACGAACGTGTCCCCCATTGTTAATAAAGGGGTAGAAACAATTCTATCTTTTAATATTAATGTTTCTAATTGCAAATATATAAAAATTATAGTTTTATTATTTACCGTATCAGGGGTATTTTAAATTGTTTAACACGAACGTGTCCCCTATTGTTAATAAAGGGGTAGAAACAATTCTATCTTTTAATATTAATGTTTCTAATTGCAAATATATAAAAATTATAGTTTTATTATTTACCGTATCAGGGGTATTTTAAATTGTTTAACACGAACGTGTCCCCTATTGTTAATAAAGGGGTAGAAACAATTCTATCTTTTAATATTAATGTTTCTAATTGCAAATATATAAAAATTATAGTTTTATTATTTTCCGTATCAGGGGTATTTTAAAATGTTTAACACGAACGTGTCCCCTATTGTTAATAAAGGGGTAGAAACAATTCTATCTTTTAATATTAATGTTTCTAATTGCAAATATATAAAAATTATAGTTTTATTATTTTCCGTATCAGGGGTATTTTAAAATGTTTAACACGAACGTGTCCCCTATTGTTAATAAAGGGGTAGAAACAATTCTATCTTTTAATATTAATGTTTCTAATTGCAAATATATAAAAATTATAGTTTTATTATTTTCCGTATCAGGGGTATTTTAAATTGTTTAACACGAACGTGTCCCCTATTGTTAATAAAGGGGTAGAAACAATTCTATCTTTTAATATTAATGTTTCTAATTGCAAATATATAAAAATTATAGTTTTATTATTTTCCGTATCAGGGGTATTTTAAAATGTTTAACACGAACGTGTCCCCTATTGTTAATAAAGGGGTAGAAACAATTCTATCTTTTAATATTAATGTTTCTAATTGCAAATATATAAAAATTATAGTTTTATTATTTTCCGTATCAGGGGTATTTTAAAATGTTTAACACGAACGTGTCCCCTATTGTTAATAAAGGGGTAGAAACAATTCTATCTTTTAATATTAATGTTTCTAATTGCAAATATATAAAAATTATAGTTTTATTATATACCGTATCAGGGGTATTTTAAAATGTTTAACACGAACGTGTCCCCTATTGTTAATAAAGGGGTAGAAACAATTCTATCTTTTAATATTAATGTTTCTAATTGCAAATATATAAAAATTATAGTTTTATTATTTTCCGTATCAGGGGTATTTTAAAATGTTTAACACGAACGTGTCCCCCATTGTTAATAAAGGGGTAGAAACAATTCTATCTTTTAATATTAATGTTTCTAATTGCAAATATATAAAAATTATAGTTTTATTATTTACCGTATCAGGGGTATTTTAAATTGTTTAACACGAACGTGTCCCCTATTGTTAATAAAGGGGTAGAAACAATTCTATCTTTTAATATTAATGTTTCTAATTGCAAATATATAAAAATTATAGTTTTATTATTTACCGTATCAGGGGTATTTTAAATTGTTTAACACGAACGTGTCCCCTATTGTTAATAAAGGGGTAGAAACAATTCTATCTTTTAATATTAATGTTTCTAATTGCAAATATATAAAAATTATAGTTTTATTATTTTCCGTATCAGGGGTATTTTAAAATGTTTAACACGAACGTGTCCCCTATTGTTAATAAAGGGGTAGAAACAATTCTATCTTTTAATATTAATGTTTCTAATTGCAAATATATAAAAATTATAGTTTTATTATTTTCCGTATCAGGGGTATTTTAAAATGTTTAACACGAACGTGTCCCCCATTGTTAATAAAGGGGTAGAAACAATTCTATCTTTTAATATTAATGTTTCTAATTGCAAATATATAAAAATTATAGTTTTATTATTTTCCGTATCAGGGGTATTTTAAAATGTTTAACACGAACGTGTCCCCTATTGTTAATAAAGGGGTAGAAACAATTCTATCTTTTAATATTAATGTTTCTAATTGCAAATATATAAAAATTATAGTTTTATTATTTACCGTATCAGGGTTATTTTTAAATGTTTAACACGAACGTGTCCCCTATTGTAAATAAAGGGGTAGAAACAATTCTATCTTTTAATATTAATGTTTCTAATTGCAAATATATAAAAATTATAGTTTTATTATTTTCCGTATCAGGGGTATTTTAAAATGTTTAACACGAACGTGTCCCCTATTGTTAATAAAGGGGTAGAAACAATTCTATCTTTTAATATTAATGTTTCTAATTGCAAATATATAAAAATTATAGTTTTATTATTTTCCGTATCAGGGGTATTTTAAAATGTTTAACACGAACGTGTCCCCTATTGTTAATAAAGGGGTAGAAACAATTCTATCTTTTAATATTAATGTTTCTAATTGCAAATATATAAAAATTATAGTTTTATTATTTTCCGTATCAGGGGTATTTTTAAATGTTTAACACGAACGTGTCCCCTATTGTAAATAAAGGGGTAGAAACAATTCTATCTTTTAATATTAATGTTTCTAATTGCAAATATATAAAAATTATAGTTTTATTATTTACCGTATCAGGGTCATTTTTAAATGTTTAACACGAACGTGTCCCCTATTGTTAATAAAGGGGTAGAAACAATTCTATCTTTTAATATTAATGTTTCTAATTGCAAATATATAAAAATTATAGTTTTATTATTTTCCGTATCAGGGTTATTTTAAAATGTTTAACACGAACGTGTCCCCTATTGTAAATAAAGGGGTAGAAACAATTCTATCTTTTAATATTAATGCTTCTAATTGCAAATATATAAAAATTATAAGTTTATTATTTTCCGTATCAGGGTTATTTTAAAATGTAAAACATGAACGCGCCCCCTATTGTAAATAAAGGGGTGGAAACATTTCCAACTTTATATATTATTTGTATAAATCTTTAAAAAATATCATTTTATTGTATTTTACATCAATTCGTGTTGCCGCGAGCCATACGTAACTTGTAAAGCGGTAGACTGGTACGTCTTGGCACGACATAGATTCTTGGGAGACGCTGAAGCGGATGGACGTATATATCTGTGCAGTAAATATTAATATTTAAACTAATATTTAAAATGAAATATGAACATTTATACAAATAACGTAGGCCCCTATGTTGAAAATATGTCGTCAGAAGGTGTGTACATCATTTTTTTCAAAGGCAAAATGCGTTTTATATGGAGACGCTTGTGGTTTTGCATTTTTATACCATGTTGAATATATTGTTCCTCAGACTTTAATAATTTCTTGTTTCCCTAATTATTTTTGGTAAAAAAGCTTCAAATAAAAGCTGTAGAGCATAAAATTCTCCATCTGAATCAATAAACAAATTTTGTATATGTAATACACGAACAAAATGGAAGCCGCTAAAGAATAACTAAAGTAACACATTTCTTTTTCTATTTCAGATTGTATGCATGACCATGAGGGCTTCGGAAACATGGAACTGGGAGCAGAAGAGGGCAGATCACCTTTGGAAGTAACCGGAGACCACGGAGTTACTGCATTAGAGCCCCACAACTGAAGAATTCAAGCGTGCTGTCAGCATGTCTAAGGTACGATTTTACTTCATACTATTTACAATTCTGTGGCTTTATAGCAAAAGCCATTTAACTTTTATTCTTTTTATCATTAATAAATATATTTATTTGGTTGGCTAATATTGTTGGTAATGCAACAATACTTTATAATCCAAGAGTCGAAACTTGGAATAAAAAGGAACTAGTTCAAATCTAGTTACTAGTCAATAAAGACTACCTGAAACAGTTTTATCTGTATTGTGTGTGAAATATTTGCACTAGAGTAACTAAGCATTGGAAAAGTGGTGCACTTTCCACTTGTATAATCGCACCCGACGGACAGGGTGGTGCAAAATGAATGAAATATTTTTATATATTAGGTATTTTGTAAAAATAAATAAAAGATAAATGTGTTTTGTATTTATTTTCCCTTTGTATAATTTTAAGGTTCCCCATTTTATATTTATGTATATATGTTTAGTTTTAAGTTTCATCAGGAGGCCCACAATATCATTTAATTATTTATGTGCTTTATATGTATGTATTTATGTGTATTTCTTAGCTAAAATGATAGGTAGGATATCTAAAAACAATAATAATAATAAATTATCTAATTGCGGTAAAATATAACTTAAACTGCGTCGAAAAGATTGAAAATTTCATATAAACATTTCTCTCTCGGGATTTCTACATTTTCATAAATAGTTACAGACAATTATTAAAGACGTTTCGATAAGCCAAAATTAATTACAGAATTTCTGGACGTCAAAATGTAATTTAATATTTTTTTTCTAATAAAAAAAAAATATTTCGAAAACTAAGACAGATAGGGACTTGTAATTATCATATTTGAATTCAGGAGAGTCGTTTTCATAAGAAAAAATTTGTTTCAAAATTTCAGTACAGCTGAAACATATTTAAAATTAAATATGAAAAGTTTTGGATTATATTTGAATATAGTTCTTCATGAAAAACTGTTACGGGCTTCAAGTAAAGTCCCTCTTCCGGTTTATAAATTTTAATACAAATTTAATATATTGTTACCCTTTATGTAAAAGTCTCAAATACTAAATTTGAAAATTTTTGGATTATATTTAATACATTTCTTCATTAAAAACTGTTATGGGCTTCAAGTAAAGTATCACTTCCGGTTTATCTATTTTAGTTAAAATATAATATGTTGTTACCCTTGATCCAAAAGTCTTAAATACTAAATTTGAAAATTTTTGGATTATATTTTAATACAGTTCTTCATTAAAAACTGTTACAGGCTTCAAGTAAAGTATCACTTCCGGTTTATCTATTTTAGTTAAAATATAATATGTTGTTACCCTTGGTCCAAAAGTCTTAAATACTAAATTTGAAAATTTTTGGATTATATTTTAATACAGTTCTTCATTAAAAACTGTTATGGGCTTCAAGTAAAGTACCACTTCCGGTTTATAAATATAATTCAAAATATAATATGTTGTTCTGCTTGATATAAAAGTCCTAAGTACTAAATTTGAAAATTTTTGGATTATATTTTAACACAGTTCTTCGTTAAAAACTGTTATGGGCTTCAAGTAAAGTACCACTTTCGGTTTATAAATATAATTCAAAATATAATATGTTGTTCCGCTTGATATAAAAGTCCTAAATACTAAATTTGAAAATTTTTGGATTATATTTTAATACAGTTCTTCATTAAAAACTGTTACAGGCTTCAAGTAAAGTATCACTTCCGGTTTATCTATTTTAGTTCAAATATAATATGTTGTTACCCTTGGACCAAAAGTCTTAAATACTAAATTTGAAAAATTTTGGATTATATTTTAATACAGTTCTTCGTTAAAAACTGTTATGGGCTTCAAGTAAAGTACCACTTCCGGTTCATAAATTTTAGTCAAAATATAATATGTTGTTCCCCTTGACATAAAAGTCCTAAATACTAAATATGAAAATTTTTGGATTATATTTTAATACAGTTCTTCATTAAAAACTGTTATGGGCTTCAAGTAAAGTACCACTTCCGGTTTATAAATTTTATTCAAAATATAATATGTTGTTCCCCTTGACATAAAAGTCCTAAATACTAAATTTGAAAATTTTTGGATTATATTTTAATACAGTTCTTCATTAAAAACCGTTATGGGCTTCAAGTAAAGTACCACTTCCGGTTTATCAATTGTAGTCAAAATATAATATGTTGTTACCCTTGGTCCAAAAGTCTTAAATACTAAATTTGAAAATTTTTGGATTATATTTTAATACAGTTCTTCATTAAAAACTGTTATGGGCTTCAAGCAAAGTACCACTTCCGGTTTATATATTTTAGTCAAAATATAATATGTTCTTCCCCTTGACATAAAAGTCCTAAATACTAAATTTGAAAATTTTTGGATTATATTTTAATACAGTTCTTCATTGAAAACCGTTATGGGCTTCAAGTAAAGTACCACTTCCGGTTTATCAGTTGTAGTCAAAATATAATATGTTGTTACCCTTGGTCCAAAAGTCTTAAATACTAAATTTGAAAATTTTTGGATTATATTTTAATACAGTTCTTCATTAAAAACCGTTATGGGCTTCAAGTAAAGTACCACTTCCGGTTTATCAATTGTAGTGAAAATATAATATGTTGTTACCCTTGGTTCAAAAGTCTTAAATACTAAATTTGAAAATTTTTGGATTATATTTTAATACAGTTCTTCATTAAAAACCGTTATGGGCTTCAAGTAAAGTACCACTTCCGGTTTATCAATTGTAGTGAAAATATAATATGTTGTTATCCTTGGTCCAAAAGTCCTAAATACTAAATTTGAAAATTTTTGGATTATATTTTAATACAGTTCTTCATTAAAAACTGTTACAGGCTTCAAGTAAAGTATCACTTCCGGTTTATCTATTTTAGTTAAAATCTAATATGTTGTTACCCTTGGACCAAAAGTCTTAAATACTAAATTTGAAAAATTTTGGATTATATTTTAATACAGTTCTTCGTTAAAAACTGTTATGGGCTTCAAGTAAAGTACCACTTCCGGTTCATAAATTTTAGTCAAAATATAATATGTTGTTCCCCTTGACATAAAAGTCCTAAATACTAAATATGAAAATTTTTGGATTATATTTTAATACAGTTCTTCATTAAAAACTGTTATGGGCTTCAAGTAAAGTACCACTTCCGGTTTATAAATTTTATTCAAAATATAATATGTTGTTCCCCTTGACATAAAAGTCCTAAATACTAAATTTGAAAATTTTTGGATTATATTTTAATACAGTTCTTCATTAAAAACCGTTATGGGCTTCAAGTAAAGTACCACTTCCGGTTTATCAATTGTAGTCAAAATATAATATGTTGTTACCCTTGGTCCAAAAGTCTTAAATACTAAATTTGAAAATTTTTGGATTATATTTTAATACAGTTCTTCATTAAAAACTGTTATGGGCTTCAAGCAAAGTACCACTTCCGGTTTATATATTTTAGTCAAAATATAATATGTTCTTCCCCTTGACATAAAAGTCCTAAATACTAAATTTGAAAATTTTTGGATTATATTTTAATACAGTTCTTCATTGAAAACCGTTATGGGCTTCAAGTAAAGTACCACTTCCGGTTTATCAGTTGTAGTCAAAATATAATATGTTGTTACCCTTGGTCCAAAAGTCTTAAATACTAAATTTGAAAATTTTTGGATTATATTTTAATACAGTTCTTCATTAAAAACCGTTATGGGCTTCAAGTAAAGTACCACTTCCGGTTTATCAATTGTAGTGAAAATATAATATGTTGTTACCCTTGGTCCAAAAGTCTTAAATACTAAATTTGAAAATTTTTGGATTATATTTTAATACAGTTCTTCATTAAAAACCGTTATGGGCTTCAAGTAAAGTACCACTTCCGGTTTATCAATTGTAGTGAAAATATAATATGTTGTTATCCTTGGTCCAAAAGTCCTAAATACTAAATTTGAAAATTTTTGGATTATATTTTAATACAGTTCTTCATTAAAAACCGTTATGGGCTTCAAGTAAAGTACCACTTCCGGTTTATCAATTGTAGTGAAAATATAATATGTTGTTATCCTTGGTCCAAAAGTCCTAAATACTAAATTTGAAAATTTTTGGATTATATTTTAATACAGTTCTTCATTAAAAACCGTTATGGGCTTCAAGTAAAGTACCACTTCCGGTTTATCAGTTGTAGTCAAAATATAATATGTTGTTACCCTTGGTCCAAAAGTCTTAAATACTAAATTTGAAAATTTTTGGATTATATTTTAATACAGTTCTTCATTAAAAACCGTTATGGGCTTCAAGTAAAGTACCACTTCCGGTTTATCAATTGTAGTGAAAATATAATATGTTGTTATCCTTGGTCCAAAAGTCCTAAATACTAAATTTGAAAATTTTTGGATTATATTTTAATACAGTTCTTCATTAAAACTGTTACAGGCTTCAAGTAAAGTATCACTTCCGGTTTATCAATTTTAGTTAAAATATAATATGTTGTTACCCTTGGTCCAAAAGTCAAATACTAAATTTGAAAATTTTTGGATTATATTTTAATACAGTTCTTCATTAAAAACTGTTATGGGCTTCAAGTAAAGTACCACTTCCGGTTTATCAATTTTAATCAGAATTTAATATGTTGTTACCTTTGGTCCAAAAGTCTTTAATACTAAAATTGGAAAGTTTTGAATTATATTTTCAAGTAATTTTTTTGGATCTTACCCTATATTTTTGACTACAAGTGTTCACCGAGATATGCTGCAGACTTAACACCATGTTCCCAAAAAAAATTATAGCAAAAAGAAGAGTCCATTAGAATGAAATAGTTATATATTTGGCTGTCTGTCTTAGAAAAATAAATATTTGCGAGGGAGTGTTCCACCCTATATTGTATTATTCTATGGTCCCATAGATATGTAAACGTACGGACTTAACACTTCGTTCCCCAACAAAAATTACAGTAAAAAGAAGATTCCATTAGAATGAAATAGTTATATATTTTGCTCTGTTTTACAAAAAAAAAAATATTTGCAAGGGAGTGTTCCATCCCCTATTTGTTACTCTATGTCGTGTTGTCTCTGTCTTACAATATATTTATCTTTGTCACACAAAAATCAATATCTGGATCATGCACCCACCATTTAGTAATTCAAGAGGGGGGAACACTTTGGGGTAAAAATTGAGAATTTATATTTTATTAATTTTTTGTTACAAATCACTGCCTCCCTTAAAACGTATATGTAGGAAAGGCGTATACTTTTAAATAAAATAAAACAACCAATCTCAAGTGTGCTAAGGTGCACATTTTTTTACAATACCCCCCGCCAACTAATTAAAGTGTAAAGGTGACAGTAGATATATTTATCAACAATACCTCTCGCTAATTACAAATGGCGATAAAACACATACATATATACATACACTAACTAAAGCAACAGTACCTCCCGCCAACTAATACAGTTTAAAGTGACAGCATTTTTTTCATAAACAACACCTCCCGCTGATCACAAATAGTGATAATACACACACATACATAAATATATATACTACACTACTACATATTAAGAGATATGTGGCCAGCACAATACCTCCCGTCAAATCTGTGTGTTTTGTATACATACATACAAACACTAAAGCAACAGTACCTCCCGCAAACTATTTGTGTGATGTACACATATAAAGAAATCTAATGTGGCCAGCACAATACCTCCCGTCAAATCTGTGTGTTTTGTATACATACATATAAACACTAAAGCAACAGTACCTCCCGCTAACTAATTATGTGTTGTACACATTAAGAAATCTGATGTGGCCAGCACAATACCTCCCGTCAAATCTGTGTGTTTTGTATACATACATACAAACACTAAAGCAACAGTACCTCCCGCTAACTAATTATGTGTTGTACACATATTAAGAAATCTAATGTGGCCAGCACAATACCTCCCGTCAAATCTGTGTGTTTTGTAACTAAATAAATTTCTCTTTCTAATTCAGATTCCATGGATGACCATGAGGGCTTCGGAAACATGGAACTGGGAGCAAAAGAGGGCAGAGCACCTTTAGGAGAAACAGGAGACATGTATAAGGTAAGAATCTTACTAGATTTCATACTATTTACAAATCTGTGGCTTTATGGCAAAAGCCATTTAACTTTTATTCTTTTTAATCATTATTAAATGTATTTATTTGTTTGGCTAATATTGTTGGTAATGCAACAATACTTTATAATCCAAGAGTCGAAACTTGGAATTAAAATGAACTAGTTCAAATCTAGTTACTAGTCAATAAAGACTACCTGAAACAGTTATATCTGTATTGTGCGTAAAATATTTGCACTAGAGTAACTAAGCATTGGAAAAGTGGTGCACTTTCCATTTGTATAACCACCTGACGGACAGGATGGTGCAAATTAAAGCAAATTTCAAATACTTTTGAGACCATTTAAAAACTGTTGGACAAAATATCTAACTATTAACTTGTCAGTGAAATATGACTATTATAAATGTCTAAATATTATCTTGTACTCAAATTCGATTTTGAGAACTACATTGAAATAAATATAACGTTCATGAATGTCTGTATAATATTCAAACAATTTATAATTTAAATATCGACTGTTTATCAATATAAAATCAATATCTGGGAACATATGATTAGTATATATCTTTCAGGAATCGGACATCAAGAAGACTAAATTAATATAGTATAGGATTCTTTGCGTAAGAATAACATTGTGCACTGTAGAAAAAGTTAGTTTTCTAGTCAATGTCAGCACAGATTATAGAGCGAATTGAACTACTTATAAACGAAACATTATTGAACAATGCCATTCTTACGTGAAGAATAATATAGAATATAAGTTAGTTTTAAGTTCTTTGAAATGTATTTTCAGCTCTTAATTAAACTTTGGCTCATCGCGCCGTTGAGCAAACACGTGTTTTCTTTAAAAATAAAAATAAATTTATTTAACTTGAAGTGCATTCCCTTATCGAAATGATTCATCCTAAAATCGTGCGTTTTGATTGCCCAGACGGCATCTAGGGAGAGTGAATGTGAAAAAAAAAATTGTATGTATTGGTGTGTCGGGGCATGCTTGCTGTCAAATGGTGAGAGAATCAGGAAGTAGGGGGTGTGAGATTCGAAACTTGTTTGTGGGTTCGGGTTTCCTTATTTTTTTTCTATTATTAAACATCACGGTTAGTGGTATGGTTAGGTAGGGTTCGTGCGCGATTTCCATAATTGAGTGGACTGATATGTATAGTAATTCACAACGCCATGTGAAATCAGTTGTTTATTCTGGTGGATCGCTTCACACTTGTGTGAATGTTTCTAGGGACAGTTTAATTCTTTTGTACCAGTGCTGACCATCGTTCGTACTGGCCGCTGCTCTAGTTTGGACGCTTTAAAACCGCTAGACTCAACTGAGAAAAGTTTTAAACAAACCTGAATGCTTACACAGGAAGCTCTGTTATGGCGTTATGTGCTCTCCTCATCCGGAGGCAACGTAATCATCGTTTAATTTTAATGGCAACGAATAATTAAAGAGAAAATAAAGTTTTTCTTTGATTTAACATTGTTTGAGCACACGGGTTGTCCGCGTTCGGTGTTAGGTGTTTCGGGAATGGCCGGGCGATGCCATCGGGAGTAGCTCTTTATTGCATCCAAGCCGTGGAATATCACTTAATTGCTTCCCTTGTCCTTAATTGGCTCGCGTGTGTAGGCCGTAAACCTTTAGTGGTCGCGACTGGGGTCGGCTTAACCCTCACGTAAACTACTGTGAGAATCACCCATCGGCATTCTCACTTTTTGTCTTAGCTCTCGTATATCTCTCTCTCACTTCACCGTAGCTTAACATAGTCTAGATATAAGATAGCTTGCGTAGACATAAGATAGCTTAGATTATAAGATAGGCAGGGGTTGTTTTTGCTTTTTGAGAGAGAGAACAAATTAACGTAACTTACCATTTTTAGATTTGCTTTTGTTTGAAAAAGATATTAACGTAAGATAGGATTTTTTGTGCACTTCATAAACTTAATTTGGGGGGAACTACAATAGTTTAAGTTAGATTATAAGGTATTATTGTATACGGAATTGTATTTATTTAATAAATGGTATATATGGGGAGCGTGGGTTTGGCATACGGGTGGTGTCTCCCTATATATACTATTTATTAAATAAAGCGTTTCATTTATAGTTTTAAGGTAGTTATAAGTTAAAATAATTCCTTACCGCCGCCGTCGCCGAGATTGCAGTGCCGATTGGGGTGCGTCTCCATGGCTTCCTCTTCATAAAGACTTCTTTGAAATGTTTGTATAATAAATCAATCTTTTAATTATGTTTATTTTTATTTAAACCCATCACATTAGTTTTAAAGTTAGGTAGTTTTAGGAAAAATTGTAATTATTATTAAGTATTTTGACGCGGTCAGGGCAAAGTTAGATTTTAATTATTTAATTGTAAACGAAGCTTTATATTAATAAGTATTATATATTTTGGTGAGTGGGCGGTTGAGGTGGTAACACCAAAAAAATATATAATATAGTTAATATAAAGGTTCTCAAACGATCTTAAACTGAATAAGAAATCTTGTATCTTTAACAATGGGAACAAGGAATCTTATTTGGGGATCCCAAGTTTTAATTTGTTAAATTAGGCCATAAGTATTGTAAACGGAACTCTAATATATTATATATTTGGGCGGTTTTTGGTCCAAAAATATATAATATTAACTTAGAATTTCGTATCATTTATAAAACTAAAATGTTTGTTACCAAATAAAATTATTATGGGGTTATATTATTTGTTGTTAATTATTTTGCATCTTTATTCTGCAAATAAAAGTTAAATCTTCGGGTTAAACTTTTATTTGCAGAATAAAGATGTAAAATAATTAACAACAAATAATATAACCCCATAATAATGACAATTTAAAGGGGTAACAAACGTTTTAGTTTTATAACTAAACCCTGTGTGACATTTTTATAAATTGTTAATAAATTTGTTAATAAATTTAGTGGGAAATAATTATGAACAGAATTTTTAAACTTTAAATCTTTTACTATTCATTTGTTCTATTTCTGTTTATGATTGTTACTAAATTTGTTAACAAATCTATTGACTATTTATGATTGTCAAACAGTCCTTTGTAATAATAATGCCAATAAACTTTGATTTTTATGAGATAAAGTGTTGTAATTTCTTAAAATACAAATATATTTTTATATTATTGAAAAATTGATTTTTATTCTAAGTCCCTGCACGTATGTAGTTTTTAAAACGGCCACCAGTTGGCAGCACCTGTTCAAAATGATAGCAAAAAAAGAGTAAATCCGACTAAAAAAATATTTTTTTGTGTACATAACGACGTACATACACAATTTTCAATAGCCTTTAGAGTTTAGACTAGTTAAATATGGGATTTTATGTCTATTTTGAATGCGGGTTTAGAGTTAGCATCCATGTATCTGCTCCTGATACCCGTAAAATGATTTTTTTCTAAGTCCCTGTCGATAATGTTGCAACTGAAAATTGCCCCTTAGATTTTTTGCAAGTATGTTTTCTTCGTTTTCATTATGTGTGCTGCCCCCTAGCGGCCATTTTCCGAACTATTTCGAATCCTGTATGTACGTATGTAAAAAAGACAGCTTTATTTTTAATTACCTACATTTTAAAGCATAGTGCTTTCCGACTGGTGCTGCCCCCTGGCGGCCATTTTCCGAACTATTTCGAATCCTGTATGTACGTATGTAAAAAAGACAGCTTTATTTTTAATTACCTACATTTTAAAGCATAGTGCTTTCCGACCGGTGCTGCCCCCTAGCGTCCATTTTCCGAACTATTTCGAATCCTGTATGTACGTATGTAAAAAAGACAGCTTTATTTTTAATTACCTACATTTTAAAGCATAGTGCTTTCCGACCAGTGCTTCCCCCTGGCGGCCATTTTCCGAACTATTTCGAATCCTGTATGTACGTATGTAAAAAAGACAGCTGTATTTTTTAATTACTTACATTTTTAAGGGTAGTGCTTTTCCGACAGGTGCTGCCCCCTGGCGGCCGTCTTAAGAACTATATACGTATAGACCCTGAAAATTTTAAAGAATTCATCCCCTAAGTAGAAGGAATTAAAAAAATAGACAAATTAAACTTTAATTTATATTTTATTGCATAAAATATTGTACATTAGGGTAGTTTACATAAAATACAACAATGTAAGATACAAAAAACAATAAATACATATAAAATTTACACAAATTATTATTTAAACATCCCTATTTCTAATTTTTCAGGACAAGGGTAGGTATATTTATTTATATATTGTACATTAGGGTAGTTTACATAAAATACAACAATGTAAGATACAAAAAACAATAAATACAAGTAAAATTTACACAAATTATTATTTAAACATCCCTATTTCTAATTTTTCAGGACAAGGGTAAGTATATTTATATATAAAATACAAAGAATAAGAATAAAAAATACAATTTAAGCTATGAACATAATAAAGACAACAATGTATAATGTATTACAAATAAACAATAAAAATAATTTAAACTAATACAAGTTTTATTTAACAACCCCTAATTCATTGAAAATAGCACAACAAAGAGACAGGGAAGTATGTACAGTTGATTCGGTTTCATTGGGACAATAGGGAAGTATGAGAACTGTATTAAACATATTAATAAATGTTGCGTTTTGAATTCGCCCTTTAAATTGGCCCTTAGGGAAAATCTGACTTCGGATTCGTAATCTACGGGTCGAAATTAGTATAATAGAATTTCTTTCGCATTTCTAACCCTAATAGTTCCAGAGTTACAGTCTATTTTTCTTATTTAATATAATGTTGCGTTTTGAATCGAAATGTTTCAATTAAAAGCTGTCAAATTTCAATTAGGCGATTTTGAAACCCTTGGCCCTAGGCCCTTGAAACTTAAATATGTTGTTCTACGACCCTGACATTTCAAAGGATTCGAAGGGAACGCGAAATTTCAAGGAAATCGCTGAAATCCCAGCCGTTTCCGAGATACGAGCCCCTAAAGATTTTGGGGGGTATTTTACCCTAATTTGCCTGTTTAAAAGAATTAAGGGCTGAAAAATAGCGTATCGGGTGTATCTTGAGCCGTTCTTTCGATTGGCCTGCGCAGAATTGCTTATATCTTTTTAGTTTTTGGTATATTTACCCATTAAATTTGTAGGGGTGTATGGATTAGCTAATTTTGTTATTAATAGGGCCAGAAGGGTCGAATAAATTTTATTACACTAATTTGGACCTGTAGATTACGAATATGAACTTAAATTTTTCCCAAGGGCACTTTTAAGCCCTTCTACCATTCATAGTTTCAGAGTTATAACACATTTTTCTTAATTAAAAATGTTGCGTTTTGAATTCGCCCTTTAAATTAGCTCATAGGCAAAATATGACTACGGATTCGTTATGTAAGGGTCGAAATTAGTATAATACAATTTGCTTCGCATTTCTAACCCTAATAGTTTCAGTCCATTTTTCTTATTTAGTGTGATGTTGCGTTTTGAATCGAAATGTATCAATTAAAAGCTGTCAAATTTCAATTAGGCGATTTTGAAACCCTTGTCCCTAGGCCCTTGAAACTTAAATATGTTGTTCTACGACCCCGACATTTCAAGGGATTCGAAGGGAACGCGAAATTTCAAGGAAATCGCTGAAAACCCAGCCGTTTCCGAGATACGAGCCCTTAAAGTTTTCCAAAGGGTCCTAGCTATAATTCGCCTATTTGAAGGGCTAAAGGGATGGAAAATAGCGTATCTGGGGTATTTGAACATGCCCTTTTGATTGGCCTGCACAGAATTGTTGAAAACCCTTCAGTTTACAACATTCTTAGCCCTCAAGTTTATGGCGAAGGGCGTGCGCTAACTCCGTTATTAAAAGGGCTAGAAGGGCGGGACAAATTTTATTAGGTTAATTTCGACCCGTAAAACACGATTCCAAGGTCAGTTTTTCCCTAAGGGCCGTTTTAAGCCCTTCGCCCTTTAAATAAGCCCTTCGGGTAAAATTTGACTTCAGATTCGTAATCTGCGGGACGAAATTAGTACAATAAAATTTGTTTCGCCCTTCTAGCCCTAATAGTTTCCGAGATACGGACCGTTAAAGTTTTACGAAGGGTTTAACGCTTAAATTCGTTAATTAAAAGGGCTAAAAGGCCGGAAAATAGCGTAGCGGAAGGATTTGAACCCACGCTTTCCATTGGCTTGCACAGAATTGATGAAAACCCTTTGGCTCACAATATATTTGCGCTTCAAGTATGGCGAAGGGCCTAGGCTAATTCCTGATCTAAAAGGGCTAGAAAGACCGGACAAGTGTTGTTAAACTTACTTGGATCTGCAAAATTGAAATCCGTGGTTGGATTTTCCCTAAGGGCTCAAATAAGCCCTTAGCTCTTTATAAAAGAGCGGACTCCTATCGGATGGTTATTTTCGTACCTAGGGAACTTAATACTAAAGGATAGAATAGGAAAATTCGAAAAAATCATTAAATATTAGGATATTTCCCTGTCTCTTTTGTTATTACATAGGAAAGGTAAATAAAAAGCTATTTTGTTTATTTATTCTCATAAAAATCATCTATTATCTTCGTCCTGTGTTGTAGTTACCGTATCCTATCGCTGGGTGTAGTACGCGGGGGGTAGGGGGGGTTGGGGGTTCTGAAAACAAACATAAACATTGTTTATTTTGAGCGCCAAAGTATAAAAAACGTCATCAATTAACACTTAATTAGTGTTAGTTGTTACGTTATAATATTTAATATTATGTTTTTGTAAGGGAGACTTCAGTTCCTTTCTGGCTTTGGTGAAGTGAACATGGGGTGCTTGTGATTAATCGTGTATTGCGATTATGTAGTGTTGATAGGAACCGAAAAACATATTAGTTTTTATTACAATCATTCTTTTATTTAATTTATAGTTCGCGATATAAATAAGAGTATTCAAATTTACGCTAAAACTATATTTATTAGTTCATTATTACTGGATATTTTTAACTTTGTTTTATTAAGTGCTGCAATTGTTAATTTAAATAGTGCGAGTGTTGTGTAATGATTACTTGAAAGTGTATTCAAATCAGTGTAAATCGCCGAAGACAATACAGTTCAGTGATGAAGTACTAGCGGACGATATGTTAGGAAAATTCGCCGATCATTGCCCTTACAAGAAGGTAAGTACTAAAATTAAAAATATTGTTTGATGTTGAAATAATTCGAAAGTTTTAAAAATCATAGGACCTATGTTTATAAATATTAAATTACCAAAATTTAGATACATATGTAGAAAATTACGTAGAATCCGAAAAAAAATACCCCAACTTTGTATCTCTACCCTATTTAATGTGTAACGTCATTTCCGGATAACCTATCAATTCTAAAAGAAAATTTATTATGACAAAAGTTGTAGAGAATTAAAAATTATATAAGATTCACTATAAAAATATTTTTTATTTGACTTAGTTTTGGGTGTGGAAAATTTGGACTTTTCTTATTTTTTATAATTCAAAAACTAAATTTTGCGTATATACGCAGAAAAATACGTAGATTCCGAAAATCGATATCCAAACTTCGAATCTCCACCCATTTTGGGGTATAACATTATTATCTATCAAACTATCAACTTTAGGAGAAAATATTATATGACAAAAGTTGTAGAGAATTTTAAGTTATGTAGATTGTATATTATACATTTTTCGATTATACCCCAAATTAAGGGTGTAGGCATTGAAAACTCTTTAAAACCTATATAAACCGTCGTAACTCGGAACTGTGATATCGTATGATAAAAAGTTAAATGTATACCTCCCCTAAAATTCAATTTACTACAAAAAAGGTCCTATACATTTTTTCTCTATCTCTAACCGTTTCCGAGATATGAATTTAAAAATTTGAGATTCTCCAGAGGCGATTAACTCACATTTATATTTTACAGAGATCAGGCGAACCGGTTCAAGTCTTCACGACAAGAAGGAGATGGTTTTCTGATGCTGGCAACGAATTGAAATCCACCAGGTACGGAGAGAAGCCCCAGGATACTCTAGACGCACGAACGGGTCCTCCAAGTCGCGATGTCTGCATCTCTTACCACTGGAACTTCGAAAACGGGATCATCTGTAACAAAAAAGAAGATTTTTTGATAAAATTACAAATGTAATATCTTATTTATTGTATCTGCAATTTGTGTTTATCTGTATTAATAAAGCCGCTCTCCTATATTAATGTCTAAAGTTGAAATATCCTATAAAAAAGTGTTTGTCAACATTTCATCTATTTTAAGACTGTTTATTTATATAGAGATGCATGCTCAATTCAAATTTGAAACGTACAAGTTCGTATCTTTCTTAGTTTCAGAGATATTGAACCCTGAAGTTGAAATTTCTTATAGAAAAACATTTGTCTTTGAACCAGCATAAATGAAAGATTTTCATCATTTCACCAACTTTAAAAATTATCTTATTTGTAGAGAAATGCATGCTGAATTCATATTTGAAACGTACAAGTTCGTATTTTGCTTAGTTTCAGAGATATTGAGCCCTAAAGTTTAAATTTCTTATAGAAAAACATTTGTTTTTGAATACGCATAAATGAAAATGTTTCATTATTTCACCAACATTGAAAATTGGCATGTTTGTAGAGAAATGCATGCTGAATTCATATTTGAAACGTACAAGTTCGTATCTTGCTTAGTTTCAGAAATATGAAGCTCTAAAGTTGAAATTTCTTATAGAGAAACATTTGTCTTTGAACAAACATAAATGAAAATTTTTCATCATTTCACCAACTTTGAAAATTGGCATGTTTCTAAAGAAATGCATGCTGAATTCATATTTGAAACGTACAAGTTCGTATCTTTCTTAGTTTCAGAGATATCGAACCCTGAAGTTGAAATTTCTTATAGAAAAACATTTATCTTTGAACAAACATAACTGAAAATTTTTCATTATTTCACCAACTCTGAAAATTGGCATATTTGTAGAGAAATGCATGCTGAATTCATATTTAAAACGTACAAGTTCGTATCTTTCTTAGTTTCAGAGATATCGAACCCTGGAGTTGAAATTTTCTTATAGAAAAACATTTGTCTTTGAACACACATAAATGAAAATTTTTCATCATTTCACAATTTTGAAAATTGGCATATTTGTAGAGAAATGCATGCTGAATTCATATTTGAAACGTACAAGTTCGTATCTTTCTTAGTTTCAGAGATATCGAACCCTGAAGTTGAAATTTCTTATAGAAAAACATTTATCTTTGAACAAACATAACTGAAAAATTTTCATTATTTCACCAACTCTGAAAATTGGCATTTTTCTAAAGAAATGCATGCTGAATTCATATTTGAATTGTACATGTTCGTATCTTTCTTAGTTTTAGAGATATTGAGCCCTAAAGTTGAAATTTCTTACAGAAAAACATTTATCTTTGAACAAGCATAAGTGAAATTTTTTCATTATTTCATCAACTTTGAAAATTGGCATATTTATAGAGAAATGCATTCTGAATTCATATTTGAAACGTACAAGTTCGTATCTTGCTTAGTTTCAGAAATATGGAGCTCGAAAGTTGAAATATCTTATAGAAAAACATTTGTCCTTGAACAAGCATAAATGAAAAATGTAATTTTTCTTTCAGCAATATAGCACTCTTTCCATCAACCCTAAAGTTCATAAATTATATTTCGCGGGTCCATGGGCCTTCTTTACAAATACAAATGTTAAAAAATCGTACGGGCGAGTAAACAATTATGTAATACATAGACATAAATTATAATTTATAATTATTCTTTATTTTGATTGTTGACTACTACTCTTTTATTATCTAATGCCTAACTGTTACATAGATTCATTTTGTCATTGTCAGTTTTATTGTTACAGTGCTAGTGAACAGATGTGTGTGGTGTGCTCGTGTACCGTTCCTTCGTAGACGACTTCCTGATCCTTGGAGAGGACTTTTGGATATCTTCAGGACTTGGAGTTATACTTAGGGAAATAATTTATTAACAGTAAGTTTTTTTTTATTATTGAACTACTTTATAGGACCCATTATTGGGTATATCAGCCATTATTTCTAAAGACTATTATTTCGGCTGTAGATATACTTTATAATGTATAATAATTGTTGATGTGTGGAAAATAATTTGAATTAATTTAAAATTATTTAGTGCTATTACTATACACAAATATCATTTATTATTTTATGTACTAAATATTTTATTACATATATTTTATTTTATATTTCAATATTCTTTTCAGTATGTAACGAATTTCTCGCACTTACATAATTATTTTTTTTATAATAATTACACACGATTGAAACATATCTGAGTCCATATTATTATCAATAATCATTAATTTAAATATTATTTCGATTATATTTTTATTGTTACAGAAAGATGAACTACAGTCCTGGACGAACCGTAGAAGGATGTGAGTGAGTGGCAGAAGGACATACCCATATCCTGATTTCCGCGTTGAGGATGATCATATTGTTGCAGAGCATCATATTGTTGCAGAGCATCACACTGAGAACACCCCAACATGTATTGGCGCCCTTCAAGACTTATTTATAAGATTTATGTAAATAAATAAATAAAACTTATCCTCCTAAACATTAAGTACTCGTATATAAAATTAATATATAGCAAATACAAATCGCTACATAATCAATTCATGTCATTATGCAACACATACATATATTTTTATTTTCATATATTTCACAGTTTCTACAGTATTTAAGGAATATACATTCTTACATTACTCGTATTTAAGAAATTCACATACAATATATACGAACATACATTCATACTATTCAAACAACACCTACAAATATTTAAAACCGTATTCGGCGATTCGAATTTCTGAAACTATATGTATACATATACAAAACAAACCCTTGAATCCAAATTTGAAAACAGTAAGTCGCTATTTCACTTAGTTTTTGAGTTATTTAATTTTTATCATGATATAGAGACAATAGCAATTTAGCTGTCTTGAAACAAACATGACTGACATTTTTTTCAGCAATTCGAATTCCTGAAAATGTTTTTAGGGATTCCATAGTACTGAAATTACGTTTACATATAGAGAATAATCCTATAAATCCAAATAAGATTAGAATAATTCACTATCACTCTTAGTTCTTGAAGTATTTAATTTTAAATGTACTATACACAATATAAGAATCACATACGTAGTATTTAAAACTTTAAAAATTCAGTATCTCCAAAGCTATCCCCGTATAAGTAATTGGAACTTTGCTCTATTTTTCTCTAAAATCTTTTGCATCCCCTACATACATACACACATACATACATACACATACATACATATACGAGTAATCTAATACTTTGAGAAACTTTGATCGTTCTAAATAAAACATAGGAAAAACCATTTCATTTCTATTATATTTATTAATAACACATTATTTAACCCTCTTCATACACCAGTTCAAAAACACTTCATAGTAAATTCGCACTTTAGAAAATAGTAACTGTGTATCTAGAGCGGAAAATGACACTTTACGCTCATGACGCATGACACATATACTTTTTTTCTACGTCCATTGAAAAAGATAATAAAAACACTTTGGTTTCAAATCTTACTGTGAATAATTTCATTTTTCATTTATCCCAGCTAAAAATTTACATTCCTATTTTAACCAGAAAAACTGCAAGTTGTTCTGTCAACTTCAATTATCAATTTTCTGCTATGAACTGACAGCTTGAAAAGCCTACTTTCAAAATGGATGTAGAAAAAATTATATTGTCTCACTTAGAAAGAAAATCATGTCATCGTTAAAAAAACAATAGGTACATACACTGTCATACTATTTATCATTATAGTCGCCGTCAAATAAGTATGGACTGATGCTTAACTTTTTCCCTTGTCCTGCACCCTTCGGCGTTGCCGCTTCTTCATAACTTAGCATTTTTAATATAACCACTGAATTTGCAACAGTGTAGAAATGTCTAGTCCATACTTATTTGACGGCAAGTATAGTATACTCGTACTTTATACACATTATTCATATACATATTTTCAAATTTGAAAAATTAGTATTTTCTTTGACATACTTTTACTGTTATGTTTATATAGAATAATATTCCTTAATAAAATCATACAGAAAAACGCAAAAGTGTTAATCCTTCTTCATACTAATCTACTATACAATCATTATATTCAATGGTGAGCTATAGGGGGTCCGTAGGGGTTCGTGCAAGCCCCGTCTTGAACTTTTTTCAATTTGTAAAAGCCCCTTGTTTTCTTATTATTTTTTGTCCAAAAAGGAACATATATCTTAAAAACATTTTCTTCGCATAAGTTGAGCGACAAAGTAGAACGGTACCCTGTCAATTAATCGACATTAACTATGCGGTGACGATTACATTTTGAAGACTCATTCGTTTTCATTTTTATAAAACATAGAGAGATCTAGAGCACTTTGTTAAAAAGATTATAGCTCACCACTGATTATATTGAATACAAACATATAATAAATACATATATAATATAGTTTATATTATTGTTAATTATTCAACAGGCTTTACGCTGTAGGAAAACATTCATATTTTCATATTTAAAAGAAGAAAACTATCTTTCATCTAGCGAAAAACGATATACTTTTATTACGCTGTTGTATATAAAGATAGTAAAATCATTTATAAAAATACATATGTGTTTGTATTCATAATTGCATTGTTGATAATGTATTGTTGCACACACATTAAAATTATATATGATATACTTTACATTTCTTTATATTTCTGATTGTATATACATCCCATATATTGAATACACTTATCTAGTTAGGTACATATATAAATATCGCAAAACTGTATCACTAAAATGTATATCTTAATATGTTTTCTAAACGTCGCAATAAAACTTATTCCTAATAAAAATTGGACTACATATTCCTATTAAAAATCTATCATTCCTTCTGCGCATATATCTAAGAGATAAAGAATTTATGTATAGTAATAAGAGCACATATCATCATTGCTGTATTTGTGAAACTGCGAACGTCTTATACAAGTAATGTATCACAAATACACATATCAAAAATTATTTAATCATTGTTAAAATAATGTATTTCATGTATTATGTACTGTAATAATCATTATTATGTATCACATCTCTGATAAATAAATCCTTGTTATAATTAACAAACTATTTCATTCCAATACATCGATCAAAAATCGCATTCCAAAGATCCTAAGTTCATCTCCCGCTTTCTAGCAAGCATTTTGTAGGCCGCCAATCTGCAATCAGAACGGCGTCCTACAAAATCTTGCAAACCAAAGATCCAAATTCGATTCCTGCCTACTAGCTACCTGCACCCTGCACCCAGCAACCACCCGAGCAATATTCACCCCAGCCTAGCTAGCAACCAGCAAGCCACCAGCCCCGTGCCTAGCCTACGGTCTAGGGGCGGATTCTGGTGGCCAGCTGGCCAGCCAGCTAGAAATCCACCAGCCAGCTAGAAATCCAGCAAAAGCAAGTATATAGCCCGATTACGTAATTTCACGGAGCAGAGTCTCCGGTTCGATACCACCGCTCACGCCGAATGACCAAAAATTCAACAAACAGCTGTATATAAGGCTGAAATCTGTGGTGGGAGGCCTAGGATTCATGATTCCACCACCAGACGATTGAATTTTAAATTTTGTGGGAGAATGTCTTGCTATAGCCTTTCGATTCTGCGAATTTTAAAGTTTGATGATCAGATGTCTTACTATAGACAGTAAATTTGGATTTTGTGGGTACAAGTCTTGCTATAGCCTTTCGATTCTACGATTTTTAAAGTTTGATGATCAGATATCTTACTATAGACAGTAAATTTGAATTTTGTGGGCACAAGTCGTGCTATAGCCTTTTGATTCTGCGAATTTTAAGATTTGGTCTTGCTAGAGCCAGCAAATTTTATTTTTGGTGGGTATATGCCTTGGGATCGGCTGAAATTCCGTCTGAGAGCTCAAAAATGTTCGCAACGGCCGTAAAATGCTACTTTTCAGCCGCTACGGCTCTAAATCGTCGATTTTACACGATTTTTGAATTTTATCGACCAGAAGCCTTGCTGTAGGCTGTATTCCATCGATTATGTAATCAAGCTGCCGTGGATCGCTCGCTGTATATTGGCAATTACGTAATCGGCTGCCATAGTTCGTTCGCTGTATGTCGCCGATTATATAATCGAGCTGCTCTGGTTCGCTTGCCGCTGCTCTCGTTTCGATTTAGCTGGTAGCTGGAATTGAATTTGGATTTTGTAATTCGTAAGATTGCGGTTGTAAATCGTTAAGCTGCTGCCGAGATCGCAAATCGATGCTCTAGTTCTACTTCGTATTTAGGTGAATTGCAGATTGCCTGAAAGATTTTAATTTTGGGTGTGGAAATATTGGGATTTTGAATTGAGATATTGTATTCATTTTGTTGTGTTTATTGGTCATTCTTATAATACATTTTTAAATCTAACATATAACGATATGAATTCGAACTTAGAAATAAATAAAATGAAATATGTATCAACAAATGTATATTAAGTTATTTATTTTTCACGTGGTTACATTATGTACGTATTTTGACATTTTTTTCTAAGACTTATCGTGATGGAGATATTTTGAATGTTATATGTATTACAAGACACAAAAGTAGATCAATGTATATTATATTTTATAATTCAAATAGCTAGTGTGTCTATAAGTCTTAGAAAAACTACATTAGGTATCAGGATATTAAATAGAGCAATTATATTATGATATAGGATTGATTATAAATCTATTAATACCAGATATGTACAATCACATATTAAGTTACGTATTTTGACATTTTTTTCTAAGACTAAAAAATAGATCAATGTATATTATATTTTATAATTCAAATAGCTAGTGTGTCTATAAGTCTTAGAAAAACTATATCAGGTATCAGGATATTAAATAGAGCAATTATATTATGATATAGGATTGATTATAAATCTATTAATACCAGATATGTACAATCACATATTAAGTTACGTATTTTGACATTTTTTTCTAAGACTAAAAAATAGATCAATGTATATTATATTTTATAATTCAAATAGCTAGTGTGTCTATAAGTCTTAGAAAAACTATATCAGGTATCAGGATATTAAATAGAGCAATTATATTATGATATAGGATTGATTATAAATCTATTAATACCAGATATGTACAATCACATATTAAGTTACGTATTTTGACATTTTTTTCTAAGACTTATCGAGATGGAGATATTTTGGATGTTATACATATAATATTACAAGCCAAAAAAATAGATGAATATATATTGTATTTTATAATTCAAATAGCTAGTGTGTCTGTAAGTCTTAGAAAAACTATATCAGGTATCAGGATATTAAATAGAGCAATTATATTATGATATAGGATTATAAATCAATTAATACCAGATATGTACAATCACATATTAAGTTACGTATTTTGACATTTTTTTCTAAGACTTATCGAGATGGAGATATTTTGAATGTTATATATATTACAAGCCAAAAAATAGATCAATGTATATTATATTTTATAATTCAAATAGCTAGGTGTGTCTATAAGTCTTAGAAAAACTATATTAGGTATCAGGATATTAAATAGAGCAATTATATTATGATATAGTATTGATTATATATCAATTAATACCAGATATGTACAATCACATATTAAGTTATATTTTCCAATACAGAAAGCATATATGTACGTATGAACTAACGGAATTTGAGTAATTCATCTTGGAGAACAAGAATTTATTGTCAAATTTGGTTCATTTTATTAGCTATTTTCTCGCGATTTGCTTGTTTAATATGTTCATATATACATTTAGTAATTGAATGTTTTAACAGCTTAAAATAATAATAATAATGATATATGTATTTGTAATTCTAAAAATTAAAGAATATGAAAATAACGTGTAAGTTAATACATGATAAATTCGTCAGCAACACATGTGAATGAAAAATGTATTAATCAATAAATAGATCAATATATGAAATTAGTGTTTTTTTAAATTATTTAGAATGAATCTTATTAAATACTTATAATAAAAAGAGAAATCGTAATACAGTTCTTTTGTAGTGAAAGTATGAACAAACTATACTAATTTCTTCGCCAAGTTTAAGGGTTATCTTATATTTTAACCAAAAATTATGATAAAGATTTTTTCTGAAGCGTTCGAATGTTGGAATATATGATTGTATAATATTTGATATGTATTAGTAAGTATACATTTATTTCGTATATAAATATTTCAGGCTATGTACTATATGCATATGCTATTTATATAGGTAGGTATAGGTATATTTTTCACACACATTGACAAATAAACAATATACATATATAGGTTAACACACAGTACACATATAATAATGGGCACTTATAATAAATATGAATTGCAACAATACATTATACGTATTTAGGCTGGTGTATGATGAATTCAATATACAAATACATATTTAGAACTTGAAAACGTAGGTAGCGTCGTATATAAGCTATTTCAATATGATTTTTGTCCTTAAATTTATGATAAAATAAAGTAATTTACCTTTCAAACTACAGCTAGGCATCCGTATTTAACAGCTTCAGTTCTATTTCACAAATATAACACATAAATACACTATTTTAAACACAAAACATATCACGAAAATGTAAAACCACGTGTTGACATATTCCTGCTAGCTTGCACAACGTGACGACGCTCGCGACGTGAACTGACGCATTAAGCTTTAAGCACGAACGCGATTGGCGAAAATAACGTAGCTTGTGATTGGTGGAAATTGAACAAGAACTGGAATACGATAATATCCTACGAATTTTCATCGGAAAAAGAATATTTATTTGAAAATGATTATATTAATTTAAATTTCCAAATAATAATTTGTATTTTGAATTCATCGTACAACAATGTGCATCAATTTTTACCTAAAATTATACATAAATAATATAATAAGAGATTTTTTATGAATTATTTTGGTTTTATTGGCATGTAGGGGGCAATGGGCATAAATGTATTCAAGGTAGGGGTTTTTTGGGGAGGGCATAGAGGTGTTTTCTTTCCGGGAAATTCTTCTTCACGTCTTGGGAACCACTCTCCAACGATGATATTGCAGAAAATCGGGTTTCATGTAGGAACGTTGAAACTTTCTGCATTTTTGTGGTGTATTGATCATAGGAGAACCCTGTAACAATCAAAATAAATGTTAGGATATTTTAAAGATAAAATAAATGTTTATATTTGAATTTAAATTTTGATTTTCAATTCAATTCAATTCAATTTTCAAAATACGTGATTAGTTCATTGTTCAAATAACTTCTTATAATTTTGTTTTTAATTTTACTGTATCTGATTTATTTATTTAAATGTAATAACTTGTGACTAAATTACTTTTTACGAAAAACAGTTTAGCAATTTTGAAAATACATATCTGTCTGTAACTCATTATTTTTAACATAAACTCCTCAATTATTGTGAAAATATTGAAACAGATTTTTAATTTTAATTTGTGGAGACGTTGGTCCCAACCCATTTTTGGGTATGGTTAAGCCCTGCCACCACGACAAGGTCTCTCCACTTGGGCAGGGAACCCTGTCCAAACCTCCTGCGATTCAAAGGAGTTGAGGACAGAGCCACCCCGGTCTAAACCACGACTGGGATGCCTTATAAAACCCTAACGATCTCATATTAACTAAATTGAATCGCCCGCGCCTGAAACCCTAACAAAAATGATAATGAAATGAAATGAACCTATATTGTGGCTTGTTCATGGACGCGGCCATGCCGGGGCCAAGCGCGATCCAACCACTGCTATGCAATACGCCGATAAACTATAGCTCATCGTAATATGACATTCAGTGTTTGGACCTATGGCCGCGCCCTCCTAAATCCGCGAAATCCAACCCTGTGCAATCCTTTCGGAGGGTCAGTTTTCTTGGACCAGGGTTGCTCACCTCACGGTAAAAAATAACTCTATTGTGATTACCAAATTAGCTGCTGTACCAATTTTAGCAATCTACAACAAAGCTTCTTTTTACCATGTATAAAGTCCACCGAACATTTTCATGCCCGCGAGAGACTTTCGGCGGAATTTGATGAGTATTCATCGCACAGTACAAAGTACTGGCATACCGAATACCCAGTGCGCTAGAAAAAAAGCATGTACACAAATAAATATATTATATTATAATTATATTATATACGAGCATATATAATATAACATAATAATAATATAAACAAACAATCCCAAATCCCACCCCAAATGTATCATCATAAATCGATTTTCGCGAACAAATTTATGGCAAAAATTAACCCTGCAAACCCCAAACTACTTTAAGTCATTTCACAAATAGCAATACTATTAAAATCTGTTAAAAATTTCACGAGCTAGATGCCTGAAGACTCGCTCATTTCCCGGTCCCTCGTAGTCCCCCGTTGTCCAGGTCCTGGGTTCCTGGCCTAATCGATCCGGCCTCATACCGGATAACACGAGCTAATATAAACAAAACAAAAACAATCCGGCCCTCTTGCCGGTAAGTTAAATATAAAAGTTAAAATTAGGATGACGATGCTTGCCCATTTCCCGGTCCCACGTTGTCCCCCGTTGTCCAGGTCCTGCGGACCTGGCCTAATCGATCCAGACCTCATGCTGAATCATACCGAACGGAATCGATCCGGACCTCATGCCGGGATACGCGGAAGTTAACGACCCGGGCTTTATGCCGGGTTACGCGAGCAAATTCACCCGAAACGAAAGCTATAATTTAAGTTAGATTTTAAAGTTAAAGTTAGGATAACGACGCGCCCCCTTAAACTAAACTTAACTAGGCTGTACTGCAATGAATGTTTCTATTTGGCTTATTATTCATTATAATCGATATTTATACACCAAGTGAGTTAAAATAATGTTTAATCATAAAAAGAAAGTTTAAAGTTAAATTCTTTGAGTGACGAAACGACGTACCCAGCGTGTTTGTTATATATTCGTCTTATTCAACTTTAGAAACGTAAACTTTAATATTTTTTTATGGCGTATTAGAAACTTTTCGGCAAAAATACAAAATACAGGTCTAATATTTTTATGTACCAATTAAAATATTAAAAAATGAAAATACTTGGAAATCCCTATTGTCAGGTGTGGCCTATTGTGCCTAAATAAACCTCAATCACACAAAACATTCAGGGGATCATTCACACAAATAAAAATTGGTTTTATTTTTCCCATATACACGATCCACATTTATTCACACTTTTCATTCTTAATTATTTTTGTATTTCTTTTCATTTATTAAAAATTGAACAATCATTGCAATGTACAGCTACTTCTCAGCAAAATTGTAGTAATTGTTGTACTTGAAATATATATTTAATAGATTGTTATTCTGAGTCTATAGAAAATTAAATGAAAAACTTAACATTTCCTCTATTTTATAATCGTTGAGTGTGGGATTTGAAATAATTAAAAATTAAAGTGAAATAATTTCTAATGAAACATATTTTGTTGACAGGTTTTTTTCAAGTTACTATTATGACTAGAAATATATTGAAAATTAATGAAAAAAGAACTGAGTACAAATATGACGCCCTATCTTATAACTAACTTATTCTAAGCTAACTTATTTCTAACTTAATTAAAGCTAGTCTCACCGTATAAAATTTCCCGGGCAATTTTATAGAGCAAGATTTTGCTTACCCAGTCACTCACACACTGTCATTCTTGTATATGCCATAATGTACTCAGTTTTATATTTATTTAGAGTTGAAATAAAAAATTATTTTGTAAAAGTCTGTTTAACCCATTGTTGGGTGTGTTATTTAATTTATTTTTATTTAATAGTTTGTATATTTAAATAATTAAATGAAAAATCCTTGTCAACAATTTATGATACATAGAAAAATGTTTAACAAATTTTGATTTTTTTAAATAGTTTGAATTAATAATTAAATATATGAATTTATTTTTTTCTTTTGTGAAAAATGGAGCAAATATATATTAAAATATATATATTTTAGTTAAAAGTAAATAGTAATTATATTTATTTCTAATTCGGTGTTCCTATTAGTCTATAAAAGCATTGAAAACACGTTGTTAAAAAGATCTATAAGCCCACTGTTTGATATAATGTATTAATGTATAGAATTAGACAAAATTCACAGCACATAATACAATAAACTGTCAAAATTACTTCAATAGAATTTTTTTTATAAAAAAAGATGTTTCATAAGGTCTGTTAACGCACTCGTCCTTGGTAAAACTTGCCTCGCGGCTCGTTTTCCAAAGACTCATACGTTAACAGATTGCCTTATGATACTTGTATTTTAATATACTATTATTAATTCTAGTACTGTATTTTAAAATATTAATTTATTGTATTGTATACTGTATATAGTATTGTTATGCCTTTATACCCAAATATGGGTACAGCAACAATTATTAGATGGAGGAAAATGCCAAGTTATTGACCGAAAATATTTTGAAAATTTAAACAACAAACAATATTAATTATTGTATTATAGTGAATTTAAATTATATGTTTCATATTTTAGTTGATTGTAACAAATATGATTTTATTGGAAAAGCGCTTAAAGCAAAATATGATAAATTTTCAATTTGCTGGGAAGTCTTTTTCACATACCTTGTCTCAGGATAAACCTGGACATTTTACCAAAATACCAATAATATACAAATGAGTATCCCACGTTGTCCTTTGGTCTAGGCGCACTATATTTTATTGAATTTAATATTAGAAATTAAATAAATTATTTAAGGGTAGAAGTGACTACCACAGATTTGATACTACGAAATACAAATTAAAAAAATGAAAGAATGGTCGAGCACGGCCCAGCACAGCCAGAAGAGTACAACCATCCTTTCTCGACGAAGAGCAAATTGTAAATGAGGTGTTAGGAGGATTAATATTTTTTAAAATAATAAGTTATCTAATACTTGATAGTGACGTAGCAACCGGCGCATTGAAATAAACAATTAAATATTAATTTTTAATAGGAGATAAATTTACGTAATTTTAATAGTAAATAAACATTGGTTGTTTTTACATTAAACCACAATAATTCGATTCTACGTATATTCTTATAAACGTAGTCCAATTTTCGTAAATTTTGGTTCAGGGATTTCTTAATAAACATACTTTGAATGTACCGCAAATCTCCGATATTTTTATGCGCAACTGTTGCGTTGGTTGCCGACTAAAATTCAGCAATTTTAGGGCAAAAATATAAGTTAAGATATTGGCTGTATCCTTCGGAGAAAAATTACAAAAATTTGTATACATATGTATTTTGACACGGGGAATCTATTTTTGATAAAATTAAAACCATACCTCCCGCCAATTAATGAGGGGTTATTTGTTACCCAAAAATGGGTAGAGGTATAAATTTGTCGATAGCACCATTGGATTCTTCGTACTTTTTTATATAAATATCCTAATTTTCAAAATATTTACTCTACTGGTCTAGTAACTATGAATAAATTAGTGAAACAATATTTCACCGCAAATCTCTGATATTTTTATGCGCAACTGATGCGTTGGTTGCCGACTAAAATTCAGTAATTTTAGGGCAAAAATACTAGTAAAGATTTTGGCTGTATCCTTCGGAGAAAATTTACAAAAATTGGTATACATATGTATTTTGACACGGGGAATTGATTTTTGATAAAATTAAAACCATACCTCCCGCCAATTAATGAGGGGTTATTTGTTACCCAAAAATGGGTAGAGGTATAAATTTGTCGATAGCACCATTGGATTCTTCGTACTTTTTTATATAAATATCCTAATTTTCAAAATATTTACTCGACTGGTCGAATAACTATGAATAAATTAGTGAAACAATATTTCACCGCAAATCTCCGATATTTTTATGCGCAACCGTTGCGTGGGTTGCCGACTAAAATTCAGCAATTTTAGGGCAAAAATATAAGTTAAGATATTGGCTATATCCTTCGGAGAAAATTTACAAAAATTGGTATACATATGTATTTTGACCCGGGGAATTGATTTTTGGTAAAATTATAACCATACCTCCCGCCAATTAATGAGTGGTTGTACCTGAAAATGAATTTTATGTACATTGAATGAAAAGAATAAATACAAAATCATCAAAAGATTTATTTTTTAATATACATAATAAGTTGTCTTGTGGACATTATAACTGGGATCATTATTGGTAAAAATAACGGAATATATACCGCATACCTGAAAAAATATAACATGTTCATTATATGCACATTGTCTATAGAAAAAAAAATGTTTACTTCTGATCGTCAGGGAAATATAACAATGCCAAAAGCGATGGATCGGTAAAAGCTGCTTCAGCTCTTTCAAAAGCATATTGAGCGCTTTCTAGAGCTTTCAACACATTGCCCTGCAATAAATATTGTTGTGCGGAGTGTATAGAATCTAAGGCCTTTTGGACAGATTCTGCAACGTCGTCTCTTATCACAATATTATTTATTTCGGATAAAAGTTGAGCCAATGATCTTAAAGTTAATCTAAAATAAAAAGAAATAATTGTTTTTTTCCGATATCCTTAAGGCCTTTTTGACACTTTTAAAATATTAATATATCAAATCAACCCTCCAGAATTCATTTTTGCAAGAATTAACCCTGTATCTTTAACTCAAATCGAAATATTAACCGATTTTTAACCTCACATTTTTAGCCAAAAATGTACAATTTTTGAGTCCGGGTTTAAGGAGTTTCCAACCGGAAATTTAACCACTTTTATACCGGAAATATACAAATCAACCCTGTAGAGTTAATTTTTGCAAGAATTAACCCTGTATCTTTAACCCAAATCGAAATATTAACCGATTTTTAACCTCACATTTTTAGCCAAAAATGTACAATTTTTGAAGCCGGGTTTGAGGAGTTTTGAACCGGAAATTTAACCATTTTTACACCGGAAATATACAAATCAACCCTGTAGAGTTCATTTTTGCAAGAATTAACCCTGTATCTTTAACCCAAATCGAAATATTAACCGATTTTTAACCTCACATTTTTAGCCAAAAATGTACAATTTTTGAAGCCGGGTTTGAGGAGTTTGCAACCGGAAATTTAACCACTTTTATACCGGAAATATACTAATCAACCCTGTAGAGTTCATTTTTGCAAGAATCAACACTGTATCTTTAACCCAAATCGAAATATTGATCGATTTTTAACATCACATTTTTAGCCAAAAATGTACAATTTTTGAAGCCGGGTTTGAGGAGTTTTGAACCGGAAATTTAACCACTTTTATACCGGACATATACAAATCAACCCTGTAAAGTTCATTTTTGCAAGAATTAACCCTGTATCTTTAACCCAAATCGAAATATTAACCGATTTTTAACCTCACATTTTTAGCCAAAAATGTACAATTTTTGAAGCCGGGTTTGAGGAGTTTTCAACCGGAAATTTAACCACTTTTATACCGGAAATATACAATACCAACCCTGTAAAGTTCATTTTTGCAAGAATTAACCCTGTATCTATAACCCAAATCAAAATATTAACCTATAGAAACAGTAAAATCCTAACCTTGCAGAATCTAAATATTCCTTCGTCGTAGACCGTATCATCCATTCGTTCTGCCACGTGGCTATTCCGCCATGTTCAGATGGTACTACCCCCACTTCAGGGATAGTCGGAACACCTAACAATTTCGCCAATTGCGCAGCTGCAGTGCGCATTATCAATTCTGTATTTGGTGTCCATGTTTTGTTGTTACAATCGGGATTAAGAATCTGGACTCCGCCCCATTTTGGCGAAATAAATGCCGGTATATCTGATTGTATTCGTTGACCTAATTAGGAAAATTAATGTCCGAGAACTTTTGGCACACCCGCGATATTTTTACCTGCTTTGTTGTAGATAAAAAGTGGAGCTTCTTCACAAGGTACTAAATAAAAAACTAAATGGATTTGTGGTTTAGTTGCTACATGCCCAGCTAGTCTAGTCTCTAAAGGGGCGACCCCATGGGCCAAAAGGGCTTCGGCTAGAGCCCCCGAAAGACCTATTCGTCTACCACGTATCCCCAAAGTTGCAAAACGCAAATACGACGACTTTACGGTAAAATTCATCAAGGGAGAAAACGAACTTAAATATGGATGAAGATATTCTGAAATTCCTTCAACCAAATCCCAATCCATTCTTTTTCCATTGTTTTCAACAACCGTCACCATGACGTCGTATTCTCCCACCGCGGGAAAAACCCTCTCTTTAGTTGTGACGTCATCAAAACCTCTTATAATTGGCCCACTGGTCAACGCAGTGTCCGGTTGCATCCCCGGCCATTTACGAAGAAGATTTGCTAATTCGGCTGCCCCTACTTCGTGTTTATAGTAAATAACTTGGTGGGGTGAGAGTGTTATGTCATAGGGAGATAGGGATCTCTCCTCAAGGAGGAGAGAACCAGCTGGGAGCGATTTAGAGGAGAGGTAAGAATATGGGGTTAGAATAACAGACGAGCCTGAAAATAATTAAAACCATAAGGATTGCGACCGGCATAGCCGAACAACGTGTTAAAGTTCTATGTATACAAATGTGGTTGCAGAGTATATTTAGAGAGGGGGAAATAATCTCCCCCCACTCCTACCAAAGTCTATTATTTACTCCCCGAGTAGCACACCCTTTTGTTACTCAAAGAAAAACATAATATCTACCCAAAATATGATCTATATCTTTGATCAAATTTTCCGTTTCGTCTCCAGTGGCGGCATTGACAAATACTCTCAGCGGGGGCAGAGGTTCAGGGCGAAGCTCCAACATTTCTTCTAGGGGCAGAGAGGCCCTGTAGACTCGAGTTGTACCCCACCAAAGAGGAATTCCGAAACCAATCAAGACGATAACGTAACTTAATATTGACGCCATACGCCATCTTTCTGAAAAAAAATGTCAAAGAAAATTGTTTCCCCACGACAATGCGCCCGAAACGTTGGAGGGAACTATGTAGTTGTATTAAATCCAATACTCTTACAAGTTTTAATTATACCAGTTTAATTTGAATCGAAATATAGGACTTACATTGTAAAAAAACTGTTCCCACATCCACATTAAATACTTATTGTTTGCGATGACTTGGAAAATGTTAAATACAAAACTATTTATATGACAATGCTGTTAACCTTATATATATACTAATAATAAATGAAAGTTCAGGCCTTAATTCCAATTAAATTTTAATTCTAACACATGTGCATAACTTAGTTTTTAAATCGGAGACTCTGGAATTCAATACATGAAATATATTTTCCTTGTGAAACAGATGTGATGTCTTTGATATCAAGTAATTTATTTATGAATTTAGATAAATATTTTTTTATTTTTTACAGATATGAACTTTATTACTATATAAGATTTTTATTAAAATTGTTTCGTCTATATTAATAATATTTACTATGACACATAAAATAATATTTATTTGATTGTAGCCGCTTCGATAGCAGATTTTAAACAGTATTTTCATTCAGCATTGTTTATTTTACGTCCCCTTTAGGTAAGATAAATATTGTCTATATGGAGCAAATAAAAAAATCTGATGTGGCCAGCACAATACCTCCGTTTTAATTTAATTCTTATGCAGGTCTCTGTAAATTGCAATAATAAGCATTTATCCAATATATTCTTCATTTCTCCTCATGACATTTTCAAACCAATGTAATCATCTCGCTTGTATCTTTCTAGAAACTTGTAACACTAGAGTTACTTCCCCAACATCTACTTCAACATCCTCATCCCTGCCACATTAATTTACTTTTATTTACACTGACATCTGTCAATATGAATTATATGAATATATTAGTAGTTTCCATCTTTAGCATCTTTAAAATTCTTTAACTCTATATCTATTGAATATGAAGTATAAAATGTAATCAAATCGTATAGAATATATTCTTTAAGTTATAATAACGTTAAATCTTCAAATGAGGCTACTTCCGGTTGACCAATTATAACCAAAATCTAATCAGTTGTTCTTCTGGATGTAAACTTGAGGAATACGAAAAAAAATTTTGGAATCGTGGTATTGAAGTCTTGCAACACACACAAATACATACATACAGACATCATTGTAAAATTGGTAAAATCGTATTATAGGGACCTTAAAACATGCTTAAGATAATAAATTTTCAATTATTAATTGTTGAGTCATAATTATACTTCTAATTTAGAGAGGTGTGTTACATTAATTATAGTAAATAGATCTTAAAATAGATTACTACATTATCTAAAAAAATAGGTCATTATTTTTCTTTTATTATTTTCAAAGAGTTATTTTTACTTATATGTGTTGGCATGTGCACAGCTTGTGACGTCACACATTACATGCGTAATATAAATATTTTAAACACGTACAGAAGTAGAGTAATAGATAAAAAACTTTAATAAATTTTCGATAGTTTTTAACATAGTTGCTGGTGTCAAAATTCCTTCAGATTTAAACTCAGGTCGAGGCAAGTAAATACGGCCCATATAATATGATATGGCCAACACAATACATCCCGCCAATTATTTTTATTAATTTAAATATCTTTCACCTTCCATCACCTCTAGGTAAGGAAGGTATTGTCTTTGGTCAAAAAATTCAACGACTAAACACGTTTTACTATTTTTACGATGATGTCTGTCAACCGGAAGTACCCGCATTTGAAGATGCGGTAAGCAACGAAAAAATAAGAGAAATAACTCGAGTAAGAAGAAAATAAAAAATAGCGACCCCTAACGAATGCGGATAGCTAAAGAAGATGTTAGTGTCATTTGCATAGTTTGTTTATGAATTTACTGGAAATTTAGAATCTTTTGCAAGAAAATTTATGTATGGAATTTATAAATAATACATGGGTTTGACGGCATAATTTGAGCTTAAAGTGAGACACCTGGACACACATTTTTATTTTCTAGTAAGCCCCAACAATGGTGCCATTTTAGGTGCATTGTGCATTGTATTATAGTTATGGGAAAATCATGTTTTCGATCGTCACAATTTATATTTTTACCTATTTACCATAGAATCCGATTTTAACATTTTTACGATGATGTCTGTGTGTTGGAAAGACGATTTCTCTAAAACTATAATACTTAATATATGTTTAACTACTTATTTCTCAACGGGACATTCATGGGAAGATCTGAAAAGGTTTTGGTAATAATTGAACAACTGGAAGTAGCAGATTCTTAAAATTATATAAAATATATTTTATTATATCTTTTATAGATTTAGAGATAAAGAAATTCAGTCAGCCCAAACAATATAAAAGTGTCCACACCCTAAAATATATGTACGAATCTGCCATACCCAATTCACACTCTCAATGTCAATAGACTTTCCGGTTCGGTAGAAAAAACCAAAACAAAATACGGCAACGTTGCAATCATGTCAGTCGACTGTTTCTCAGAATATTATTGGTTGGAAAGGAGAACGTCCAATCGAGAGAGAGAAGTATATGTTATTTCCTTTGGAAGTAACCGTATCTCAGTTAGCTTAGTATGTGAAACAAATGAACAGCGAAAAGTTTGGAGTAGGCTGTGGAGAATGAACTGTGAAACAACTGAATAAAGAATATTTTGGCGGGAAAGTGACACTTTTTGGATTTTTAAATGAATGTGTGTTTCAGTGGTAGATTATATTAAATAAAGGTATTTGTTACATATTTATATTTACCAATTGATATTTTTATAATCTATTATTTCAATTATTTTTGATATGATGATAACATATTTATGGTTGTTTATTATGACCATATATGTAAATTATTAAACTACTGTTATTCTAAGTTAAAATTAGATCATTTTTCAAGTTTACAGTTATTTTAAAACGTGAAAAGTTATATAACACAGATAAAAAAACATAGATATTTTCAAGGTAAATAAAAATTTGAATAACTATCAATACTTATTTCTGCTTTCTCCTCGTGAAAAAAAAAACAATTATTATAATATTTATAAACAATTTTCCCTAAAATCATTTAATTTTTACCTCCCGCTACCCTTGGTAAGGGAGGTATACAACCCAATTTTAACATTTTCACGATGTCTGTGTGTATGTACATATATATGTGCTCAAATTCAAATACTATCATTCAGAAAATATTGAAATCTTGTATTTCTATTTTACTCTAATATGGAAAGAATCCATTAGATTTTGGTTAATCGGATAACCGGAAATGGCAGCTTATTTGTTATTATAAAACTTAAAGATTATTTCATTTTCTACAGGTTTGCATTAACACTTTTTCTATATATGGATAAATTCATAAAACTATAATTTTAATACTGGACCCGATACACAATACACATGGTTACACAATTCCTCAAATGTTTGTAACTGACAGATATATCAACGACCTAATCATTTCAAATAATAATATTAATATAAAGAAAGTTATATATTTTTCGGTACTGTAAACTTGGCTTGCGTGTAAACCAAATAAAACCTGGAATCGTAATGTTCACGATTCTTGTTAAATGAATATAAAAACGATGTTTTTTTTTCTATAACATATACGATGCAAAAATGTTGTAAAAGAATAGATAATGTGTCCTTGTGTTAAAAATACCCAAGTAGTTCTCTCTACGTCAGATCCACAATAAAATTTAAATTGTTTAAAAAGAATTCCCCATTTTCGTTTCCAGTAATTATTCATACGTCGAAGAAAACCCTGTTTATAATATGCAGACCCACAATTTTTGCTGCGTGTACTATTAAAATTACCTTGCAATCAATTTATTTCTGAGTAAAAATAAAAGCGAACGACCAAACGTCTTCCAAACAGGTTTAAAACAAAATCATAAAACATGACAACCTTGATCTCCCAACTTGTCGACCCATAGAACTAATGAATAAAAAGATGCAATTTCATGCTGGCGTGGAGAGTGCACCACAGGGGTCGCTTTCGTGCCATTTAAAAGTCGTATTAAGCCTAATTGTGTTCAGGAGCAAATTATAGTATTAGCATTTTCTCGAGATTTTCGGTTGTTCTTAGCAACGTAATCTTTTCAATACAGTTGCTTCTCAGAAAAATGAAAATTTTATAAGTAAGGTCTTATAAATTCCTTTAATCCTCTTGCGGAATCCCTGCTGAGAATCCAATCGCCAAATAATTTTAACTATACACATAGTAATGGTGGTGACGTATATATACCGCGAGGGGGTTTGTCAGACATCACCTCACACGCGACCATTGCAGCGACCAGACACTCAAAAAGTTTCTAGATTTTCTGTACATCAAATATTTTGTATTTATTTATAGATGTAATAAGATTAATAAACCATTTCGATAACATTATATTTATTTTGCCATATCAAAAGTTTATAAATATTGACTCTTTTAAGATAAAAATTAATTTTTATAATAATTGTCTCATTCAATATTTATTTTAAATACTGAGCTATGTTTATAATATCTGTTTAACTACGTATTTCTCAATCGGACATTACTGGAAACAGCTGATTCTTAAAATTTAAAAAAATATAAGGTATATAATAATCTGTTGTAATAAATCTCACAGCCCAAATAATTCTAGATTTTTTCTGGGAATACATTATATTATTTCTTATTGTATTAATAGTTAAATATTTATATATATACCCTTCAAAAATACTGTCAATCCCGACAATGAATTGGAAACATTTCGAAAAATTAGAAGCGGGCAAAATTTCGTCATAGAACGAATTTAAAATTTAAAAATCTAAATATAAAGAATAGATATAAGTAGAATTTTTGGTGTAGAGTGTAGGTATACAAGAAATGTTAAATACAATAGGGCGCAAGCAGTCATGTGACTTTGTTGGCCTTGCCATATCATATAATTCCACACTCCTGGTGACAAATTAACTACATGAATTTAAATTTGTGACATTTGACATTTATGTCAAAAATATGATCTAGAATCGGTACAAAAATAGAACGAGGTTGCAATTATCTCGAAATTAATCGGACATATAGTTATGCACTCCAAGAATGGTGTTAATTTGTTCTGACGTCATCAGAATCATTTATTTGAACAATTGGTTCTCGACATCTCAACTGATAAGTGATAACACACATTTAACTTCTGTTTGAGTAACTACAATAAATATCCATTACACACATTTAAAAATAAAGACATGCATATATAGTGCATTTTTCTAAGATAATGATACAATTGGAATTAATCGAAATACCCTTGAAAAACGGTATGTTATTACTCCAACAGAAAAATTATTATTTGAGAATCGCAAGGAGGTTCTGAATGAAAAATTATGACATATGACAATTGTGACATCTATGTAAATAACGACTAGCCGTTATTTTTGCTTGCCAAGGCCAACAAAGTCACATGACTGCTCGCGCCCTGAAATAACGAATTTAACATTTCTTGTACAAATAATTGAAATTGTATCTATTCTTCCGTTCTATGAGGAATTTTGTCCTACTAATATGTTCAAAATTCTTCAAATTCATTGACGGTATTAGCGATATTTCTTAAGGATATATGTAATATTAACATACCTATAATTTAAATACATATTTACCTCCCAGAAAAATCTGATTTTTGACACTGACATTTTGCATGTAGCTGTCATTGTTGGCCTTGACAAGCAGATGTGGGGGCCCGTTTCAGAATGATAATTAGTAATTATGTACACAGATGTCAAATGTCAGAATTTTTCATTAAAAATTTCAAGATTTTCTAAATTCACGTAGTTGATTTGTCACCAGGAGTGTGGAATTTACTTGAAATTACATGGAATTGGAAAATCACTAAATGAGAAATTATGATATTTGACATCTATATACATAATTACTAGCTATCATTCTGACATGGGCCCCCATATCTGCTAAGTCACATGACTGCTCGCGCCCTAATGTATTTAACATTTATTGTATACCTACACTCTACACCAAAAATTCTACTTATATCTACTTATATTTAGATTGTTTAATTTTAAATGTTTCCAATTCATTGTCGGGAGTAACAGTATTTCTGAAGGGTATGTGTAATATACCTATAATATTAAATATTTAACTATATAATTTATGTATTTCCCACAAAAGTCTTCAGTAATGTCTCCGGATTTCTGACACTGACATTTATCTGTCAGTTACAAACAATTTAAATTTTCAACTATTTTCCATGGCATTCTTTATTTTATATATTATTGTATTTCTTTTATCTCTAAATCTATAGAATATATAATAAAATATGTCCAATTGTTACCAAAACCTTTTCAGATCTTCCCATGAATGTCCGATTGGAAAATACGTATAACAAATATATAATAACACACACACACACAGACATCATCGTAAAAATGTTAAAATCGGATTGTAGGGACCTTAAGACGTGCTTATTAAAAACTGGGTATGCGATTTTTAGCAGGAATTCAATACCTCTCTTAGCGAGAGGTAAAAACTGACATTTACCGTATTCGCTATTGGTTAGTAGTAATTTGTAAAGTTAGTAACTTTTATAAATGTCGGTCATTTCGTAGTTCAAGGGCAGTGGTCGTTTTTTTATAAATTATTGATCATTTCCAAGTAAACATATATAACTACTTAAATTATTAAACGTATTTAGGATGATATCATGGTAGATTATTTCTATTTCAGTAATGCGCTAGCATGCAACCGCTCATACAACAGTGTATTGCTAATAGTAGTATACTAGGCGATTTATGCTAGCCTTAAACGCGAAGTGCTAACGATAATATTAATCTCATTGCTGCCCAAACTTATCATTTATTATTTTGAATTAGTTTCTTTCAAATTCTTCTCATTACACAAATATTTCCATTTAAAGCTTCAGATTAACATGTGACACATGACAGTGTTTATATTTTTACCTCCCGCTTACCCTTGGTAAGGGGTATAGGGATCGTACTAAAAATCGCATATCGAGATTTTAACATTTTCACGATGATGTCTGTGTATATGTGTGTATGCATGTTTGTGTGTGTGTGTGGATCCTCTTTACGCGCTAACTCAAATACTATCATTCATAAAGTTTTGAAACCATACCTTATTCTAATATGGAAAGAACTGATTATATTTTGGTGGCAATCAACCGGAAATGGCAGTTTACTTGAAAGATGGTTTCAAAAAATACCTTTAAATATTTTTTTTCTCAATTTGTTATTATAAAAATTAAAGATGTCCATATTTTAGCATATTAATTGTAACATTTTGTTGTTCCAGGTGTTCAAGTTTCATAAAAACTTTACACAATGCCTAGCGACAAAGAAGAATTCCAGTTGGAACCAAAAGCAGTTACGCTACCCCTTCGGACAATTGAACCACCGTGAGTACGACTTTCAATTATTTATTGTATCCATTATTATTGCGCGCCCTTCTCGTCTATGCAAATACGAAATAGATAAATGGCTAATTAATTTGTTATTAGTTAATTTTCTTAATGGAATTCTTAGTAAATCGAAACGTGATAATTCTGATATACGTAGTAATTATGTTACTATTACAAATTTAAAATTGTAATATTTTCAGATGAGTATAAGTAAACAAATTATTATCGGGATGTCGTCATATTCAGTTAATAAATTCACAAGAAATAAACAATTATATTTTGATTTGAAATCAAAATACGTATGTTTCATTTACGTATTTTAATTTCATAAAATTAACAACAATATTGCATATACTTACAAATATCCTTATACCGGGTGGGTTCATTTTATTTCTAAACATAACAAATACAATACTAATATTGTTATTTAATAACCAAACCTCGTATGTATTTACATATTAGCTACACATTAATGCGCCTATATACTACCGTTGTTAATTAGAAATATAAGAATTATTTTTATTCATGGTCCAACCATATCGAAGGTAATTTATTTGTGAACAGCATAAGAATGGTACTATTACTATTGCTACTTCAAGACCATATTTGTTTATATAACATAAACACTTTTTTCTCTAACCTTATGTTCAGATTAACATACTAACTTAAATAGTTTAAAAATTCATTTCCATGCTCAAAAAACAATAAATATTATAACAGAATGTATATGCATTATTTATCTGAAAAAATATGTCAATTGGGAAATATTTTAAATAATTTTATACTTGCAATGAATTTAAGAAAGTTTATAACTATATGAAACAATTTTAATCAGTGCAAAATGAAAAATATAATACAATGTATATTACTCAAGTCTTTTTTGGTCTGTTTTTCAAAATACCACTTGAACCAAAAAACGTTACTTTCGCTAACTACATTATAACAAATTAAAACGGTTTATATATACATTTCAAAGAATATTTATCAACAATATTTTTACGATAATAATTTATAAAATATTGTCAGTTGAGTTATCAACACGTTTATAAAATGGCGGTATACAGTTCGTATAACTAACCCAATCAATTTTGGAATATACAATTCGTTGCTTCTAAATTTTGAAGACTTTTTGAACAAAATGGATACAAATAGTAACGAAAAAATAAAATACAGGTATGGTTATTATATATTTTAATATGAACCAATTATTATTATTATTATTATTATTATGAAATAAATTTAATTTTTTGAATTTTAAATGGCAGAAATTTTGATATGGTGTATTAATAGAGTGTATAGAACTTAAAATAATAATAAAAACTAAAAAAATAATAGATAATATTGTAACCTAAAAAATTATTTGATCATTGTAAGACCCCGTGTGGTGCACTGTCCACGCCAGCATGGAGTGCCCGTTATGAGATGCCTGATAAGCGCCCGCATGCGATAGTGTACAAAGCAGATTGGTACACCCAGCAATGGGTAATATACCGCGAAAAATTATTTATTGTATATATCTATATCCATGGTATAAACATATTTGAAATTTTAGATATTTAAATGTATATTTAAGTACAAAATTCGTTAATTATACATTAAGAATATATATACATATGGGTTAAAGTCCTAAAAATTAATCATATAGTACTAATACTAGAGAGAACGATAGAAAATTTTAAGTGGGGGTATACTTAAAGCAAGGACCAAAATCTATGAACTTCAGTCTTATTCTGTTAACTAATAAATACGAATGAAAAAAGTAGTTTATCTGTTAAACGTTACATTTATAGTGTCTTGTAAACATTGTTAAACTTATTTGCAAAATGTAAGTAGCAAAATTTTATAAATAACTGACTGGGTAATGTTATTTTTAAATAGGGTGCCCTTGAAAATTTTGTATAAAGTTATTCATGGTTTGTGAAACTTCTGAAGAGTATTTTAAACAATTCTGAATAAAATTTAAATAGTTTGTAATTAGTGTAATTATAAAAACTCAAAAACTGCCTCAAAATTGTGATTTTCAGCAATTTTCGTTTTATAATTCATATAATTGTTCTATTTACTATTTTCTTATTAATTTGAAATGATTAATTAGTTGACAGTGACACATCTGTCAGTTACATACATTTAAGATCGGAACTGTGTAACCATGAAGTTGTATTTAAACTGTAGGCTTTATAAATAACTTTTAAAGGTATTTTTCGAAGAAAAACTATTTTGAACTTAAAAATTAATGAATAAGCACGATTTAACGTCCATACAATCTGATTGAACATTTTTACGATGATGTCTGTGTGTGTGTGGGTGGATGTGTGTGTAGGACATTGGAAGGACGATTAAAAAACTATAAGACTTAATATTTGTTTAACTATGTATTTCCCAATCGGACATTCATGAGAAGAGCTGAAAAGGTTTTGGTAACAATTAGTAGCAGATTCTTAAAATTCTAAATATTATTTATTTAAATTGCCCAAAAAACAGTTGAGATATTTAAATGTTTGTAATTGCCAGATAAATGTCAGTGTCAAAAATAAGATTTTTCTGGGAGGTACAACTACATTTAATATATATAATATGTATTTAAATAATAGGTATGTTAATATTAAAAAATACCGCTAATACTGTCAATGAATTTGAAGAATTTAGGACAAAAAAATCTCAAGAAATGTTAAATTCGTTACTTATAGGGCGCGAGCAGTCATGTGACTTTGTTGGGGCCCCCATATCTGCTTGCCAAGGTCAATAAAGTCACATAATTGCTCGCGCCATATGCAACATAAAATGAAAATGGCGGAGATATTGGGCACAACATGTTTTTTAGATTTATAATATGAACAAAGCATTTTCAATAAAGATTATTAATTTTATTATCTAAAATATTTTATTTTTATTCAAGGTGTTTAATTGTTTCAAGATATTGTAATTTTAGCAGTAAATAATTATTATAATTGATCGTGTTTTGTTATATAAAAGCCAATGACACACATGAATATATAGAAAATGTTATTATCAAAATAAAAATGAGTAATTTTATAATATTGTTTATTATTATTTTTTAACTGTTGATAAAGGTTATCATTTTAAAAAATTAATAATATAAACGTGATATTCATGACTTTGGATTCCATATTAGTGATTTTCAATCTTCAATAACATGATATTTTTTTATTCTTTCTTGTGATTACAACTTTAACATCACACCATACATATGCAGATGATTTTTTTTTTCATTCAAGATCAAATGCCTATAATTGAAAGTTACTTTTTAAGGGATGTGCAAATGCATATTTTTCCCCTCAAGTACAAAAATAAATTGCCGGATCACAGAACATTTTAGGAAATTCTTTGACAAATAGTTTCATAAAATTTGATTAATTAAAAATTTAACAATATCTTCAGAATTCCATATATTGTCACTCAATTCTTTTAAGAAGTCGAAGCCATTATTTGTTTTTTGTAACTAAAATTCAAATTAGATAACACTACGTTGGTAAACTATAAAAACAACGAAAAAATAAATTAAACGTTGTTATTAAATAAACAATATTATTTATTTATAGATATTTTAAGAATGCATTTCGAAAAAGTAAATAAATCTCTTTTTATTAAGGAAAAGTATTCAATTTATTAGCTACTAGTTATTAAACAAAGTATTTATTATATATTTTATGGACAGCGACGTATTCAAAAATCATTTAAATCGTTTGTTATATAATATTTTGTTTCATATGAGTCCATCAAAAATATACCAATAACAGTTTTATTTCTAAATTATTTTATTTTAAACGGCACAAAATTGACCCCTGTGGTGCCCTCTCCACGCCAAAAAAGGCCCGTGGGGCGACGCTTGGTAAACGACAATACAAATTATCACTACTGAAATCTGTGTACAAAGCAGATTAGCACATACCCAGCAATGGGTAATATGCCGTAATGATATATTTTTCTTTATAAAACATTACAATTATTAATTTGAAACGATTATATTTTGATAGTAAAATTTATCTGTCAATTACATGCATTGAAATATGAACTATGCAATTAAGAAAAAGTGTTTATCTTTAAATCATAGAATCCCAGATTTATAAAATTGATTATTTAATAATTTATCTATAAAATATATAGAAAATTCAATAATCTTTAATTGAAATTGTATTTCTTCTTTCATTCTATCAGAAATTTTGTCCTACTATGTTCAAAATTCTTCAAATTCATGGACAGTATTAGCGGTATTTCTTAAGGATATATGTAATATTAACATACCTATAATTTAAATACATATTTACCCCCCAGAAAAATCTGATTTTTGACACTGACATTTTGCATTTATTTGTCAATTACACACATTTAAATATCTCAACTGGTTTTCGGGCAACGAGATTTATTACAACATTTAATATTAAAAAAAAACATTTCTTCCCATGTATGTTCGATTGGGAACTACGTAAACAAATATTAAGTCTTTAGTTTTTAATTCGTCCTTTCAACGTCCCACACACACACACACACACACACGCGCACACACACAGATATCATCGTAAAATGTTAATATCGGATTGTAGGGACCTTAAAACGTGCTTATTCATTGAAATCTGGATATGCGATTTATTTACAATGACCAATTGTTGGATGGATTTTGGCTTGCGCGAGACTTAGGCAGTCTTGGGTTCAAATTCCGGTGAAATATATGAATTATTTATATGTTATAGGTTGGAATCATTATGTGGTCGACTAAAACAGTTTATCAGTGTTTATTGGAAGACGATATTCGTTTGTATATGGCCCTTTGTGTTGCTACCAGTTTTCGTCATACAAAATATTGCTGTAAGTATAAAACATTTATTTCTGAAAGGTGTTGTTATTCGTCAATATATGTATACGTTTTATTTTTTTATTAATATGGCAGGTGTTAATAATAAAAATATTTATACATCACAATGTTTGAAAATATAAGTTCATAGTTTAAATTTTTTGATTAAGTTATAAACAATTTTATCGAAGAATTTCAAACAATTTTTATTATGTATTTTATTGAAATGTCAACAAAAATAAAAACAATTATTTTAAACAATTTAATTTAGTATACAAGGTGTAAATGTATGTAAGTTACAACACTTAACTTCTGGTCAAACTGACCCCAGCAAATCTGACAATAATTTTTGTTTAATACGCTTTCTACAAGAATTGAAGGCCGTTAAGTTGTCACTCGAGTGTACTTATTCAAAAACTTGTTCTATGTTCAAAATGAAAATTAATCTAATGCAGTTTATATTTGTTAACATTAAATATATTTTTAACCTATCTAAATAAGTTATTGTTTTTTATTTAGAAAAATACCATTTCAGGCTTATAGATGTATGTACGTAGTTCTAATTATGGCCGGTTTTTGGGTCACCGAATGTTTGCCTCTTCCAGTTACAGCTCTCATACCAATGGTTCTCTTTCCGTTAATGGGTATATTAGACTCTGACAAGTAAGTTCTACTATTTTTTTATTCTTTTATATAATCAAGTCGTCATTTGGATGTAGAATATGAAAAAAAAATGTAATTTTTGGAACACACATCCAAACATCATCGTAAAAATAGTAAATTCGTGTTATAGCGACCCCAAAATAAGCATACTTCGATGGCTTCTTCGTTGGGTCGAAGCGAAGAACGTTTTGAGTTTCGGGAAACATCTTCCCGGGCGTCTTTCTTGAATTTCTGCTTTCAGCGTGTCTAAAACTGTGGCGTAGTATTGTCGAATTACAGTTTTTCCTTTATCAAGATAATCAATTAGCAGAATGCCAAAAGACTGAAGCCATCATCTTTCCTGCCGATTGAAAATGGTTTCCTTTGGGGTCCTCAAAATAAGCATGCTTCGATGGCTTCTTTGTTGGGTCGAAACGAGGAACGTTTTGAGTTTCGGGAAAAGATGGATGGGAGACGATTTTGTGGTGAAACAATTTTCTTTGCCATTCCCGGGCGTTTTTCTTGAATTGCTGCTTTCAGCTTGTCTAAAAGTGTGGCGCAGTATTGTCCAATTACAGTTTTTCCTTTATCAAGATAATTAATTAGCTGAATGCCAAAAGACTGAAGCCATCATCTTTCCTGCCGATTGAAAATGGTTTCCTTTGGGGTCTTCAAAAGAAGCATGCTTCGATGGCTTCTTCGTTGGGTCGAAACGAGGAACGTTTTGAGTTTCGGGAAAAGATGGATGGGAGACGTTTTTATGGTGAAACAATTTTCTTTGCCATTCTCGGGCGTTTTTCTTGAAATGCTGCTTTCAGCTTGTATAAAAGTGTGGCGCAGTATTGTCCAATTACAGTTTTTCCTTTATCAAGATAATTAATTAGCAGAATGCCAAAAGACTGAAGCCATCATCTTTCCTGCCGATTGAAAATGGTTTCCTTTGGGGTCCTCAAAATAAGCATGCTTCGATGGCTTCTTCGTTGGGTCGAAGCGAGGAACGTTTTGAGTTTCGGGAAAGATGGATTTCTTGAAGAATTAAACTATTTCTATATTTTAAAATAAATTGAAATGAATTTTCTTCCATTTCAGGACATCTTTATGTTATCTGAAAGAAACGAACATGATGTTTGTTGGTGGGTTGATGATAGCTATAGCAGTGGAGCACTGCAACCTTCATAAAAGAACAGCCATGTGGGTTATCTTACATATAGGTTGTTCACCACGACGACTAGTTTTTGGCCTTATGATGGTATCTATGTTCGTTTCTATGTGGATATCTAATACTGCAGCTATCGCTATGATGTGCCCCATTATGGAAGCAGTCTTAAAGGAATTAGAAGAGGTAAAAGTGATTAACTTGTAAGGTATAAGGATGAAGGAGAAAATGAAGAGCAAATCGGAAGAATGATGCATATTTTGAGTTTTATTAACAAATTCCCGGTACGTTTTTGACGTAATTTAATTTTACATTTTTAGCAAGGATTAGGCGACATGTATTTGAAACCGAAGAAAGATATAAAATCGGATGACCCAGAAGCGGATATTCAACAACCGGAAGATAACGACGAATCTCCGTATCCGTCCAAAACAACAATTTGCTACTTCCTGTCGAGCGCTTATGCAGTAGGCATTGGCGGTCTTGGTTCAATTGTTGGGAGTGGTACGAATCTTACGTTCAAAGGCATTTACGAAACGTTAGTTTAATATTCTTTCAATATAAAAAGATATTAATTTGTATCTATTTTTAGGCGTTTTCCTCTAAGTCCGGGTATAAATTTCACCAACTGGATGTTTTTTAATGTTCCTGGAATGTTGATTTCCACAGTTTTAACTTGGGTGTGGTTGCAATGGATGTTTATGGGTCTTTGGCAACCACATACGCCCGAGGCCAAACAAGTATGTGTACAACTTATATATTTATAAAATAATAATAATATATATATCAGGTACAAAAAGGAAACGAAAATGAGGCTATCGCTAGAAAAATCATCCGGAGGAAATACGAAGAAATGGGACCGATGTCTTGGCATGAGACATGTGTTGGTTTAGGATTTTTATTGTCTGTGATGTTGTGGTTTTTTAGAAAACCTGAATTCATACCCGGTTGGGCTGAACGAATTACGGATCAGTATGTTTGAGGAATCTTGCAGTTCGAAATACAATTTTAACGGTTTATTTTTTTAGCAAAGTGAAGGACGCAACGGCAGCCCTTATAGTAGTAATGTTGATGTTCATAATACCAGCCAACTTAGACTTTTTAAATGCATTTAAAAAAAATTGTAAGTATTTTTGTCTTCAAATGTCTAAATTTGTTGTAAACTGTTTGCGTGGGCATGTTGCATTGGAAGATTGTGTAGGCCTGTTGGGTTCCTGTCTTCCTAAAGCCGAGTTCCGAGTTCTGTGCGTTTGCTATCGTTTGTCAGTTCTTTTTATAAAATTTACACGCCCAGACTGTTACAGTTTCCCTATTTCTCTGTCTATTAGCTTCAAGCTAGTTTAATACATTTATCTATTTCAGATCACAATTTCCCAAAGAAATCATCCCCATCATTATTAACCTGGAAAGTAGTCCAGCAAAAAATGCCCTGGGGCCTTATATTCTTGCTTGGGGGTGGTTTCGCCATAGCAGAGGGCAGTCACGTGACTGGAATGTCAGAGCACATAGCAGCATGGCTCGCTGGATTAGAAGTACTGCCTCCGTTGGCCTTAATGGCGTCAGTTTGCCTCGTGGCTAGCACACTGACAGAATTCTCAAGTAATGTGGCTATTGCCAATATTATATTGCCTGTATTAGCGGAAATGGTGAGTGGCGAACATACAGACCGGGGTTCAAATAATAATAATTATTTTTTTGTTTTAGTCTGTGGGGTTGAGATTACATCCGTTGTATCTTATGATGCCTGCTGCCCTCTGTTGCTCGTTTGCGTTTTCTTTGCCAGTTGGAACACCACCAAATGCCATGGTTGCCGCGGCGGCACATATCAGAACGCCAGATATGGTTAGGGCCGGTTTGGGGGTTTCGCTGATAACATTGGTGCTTATGATCATTCTATACCCAACTTGGGGTTATTATATATACGATTTGGACACCTTCCCGGACTGGGCCACACCCATTAATAGGACATTAGGTCATTAACTTAAATTCATGTCACTGAATTTAATGTATAAATTATAACGTGTCATGGCGTCCATGTTGCGGTTAAAAAGTTGATAGGACTGTATTTTTTTAGTATTTGACAGTTTAATCATTGAGTTCAGTGAAAACATTAATTTATTAAATAAATCAATTTTTACATTTTTTCCTAATAACCTGACAATAATTTCCTTAAAACTGGAAAAAATGTGATAAAAATAGATGAAATCTATTTTCAGACAGCATTTATATTCATATATGAATAAATAATTATTTTGTATAGTAATTTTAAGAAATAAAATATTTCTCTTATTTGCAGTTTATTTCACCTTTATGGTTTTAGTGAATAAGCATGTTTTAGGGTCCGTATAATATGATTTTACCATTTTTACGAAGATGTCTGTATGTATGTGTGTGTGTGACGAAAGTTTCGCATAACTTGAATACCACAATTCCAAAAATTATAATTTTTCGTATTCCTCAAGTTTACATCCAGAAGAACAACTGATTAGATTTTGGTTATAATTGGTCAACCGGAAATATTTCATTTTAAACATTTGTAACTCGGGATCTGTACATTGTAAAAAAAAGTGCAAAACATTAAATTGAAGAAAATTTCATGCTGAATTCAAATTTTCATCGGCCATTATCATATCTTTAACTGTGTAGGAGTGGCACTTGAAAATATAAAAAATGAGCCGATTTGACAATTAATTTAGAAATATTTCATTTTAAACATCTGCAAGTCGGGATATGTTCATTGTAAATTAAAGTACGACACATTTGATTAAAGAAAATTTCATGCTGAATTCAAATTTTCATCTGCCGTTATCATATCTTTAACTGTGTAGGAGTGGCACTTGAAAATATAAAAAATGAGCCGATTTGACAATTAATTTAGAAATATTTCATTTTAAACATCTGCAAGTCGGGATATGTTCATTGTAAATTAAAGTACGACACATTTGATTAAAGAAAATTTCATGCTGAATTCAAATTTTCATCTGCCGTTATCATATCTTTAACTGTGTAGGAGTGGCACTTGAAAATATAAAAAATGAGCCGATTTGACAATTAATTTAGAAATATTTCATTTTAAACATCTGCAAGTCGGGATATGTTCATTGTAAATTAAAGTACGACACATTTGATTAAAGAAAATTTCATGCTGAATTCAAATTTTCATCTGCCGTTATCATATCTTTAACTGTGTAGGAGTGGCACTTGAAAATATAAAAAATGAGCCGATTTGACAATTAATTTAGAAATATTTCATTTTAAACATCTGCAAGTCGGGATATGTTCATTGTAAATTAAAGTACGACACATTTGATTAAAGAAAATTTCATGCTGAATTCAAATTTTCATCTGCCGTTATCATATCTTTAACTGTGTAGGAGTGGCACTTGAAAATATAAAAAATGAGCCGATTTGACAATTAATTTAGAAATATTTCATTTTAAACATCTGCAAGTCGGGATATGTTCATTGTAAATTAAAGTACGACACATTTGATTAAAGAAAATTTCATGCTGAATTCAAATTTTCATCTGCCGTTATCATATCTTTAACTGTGTAGGAGTGGCACTTGAAAATATAAAAAATGAGCCGATTTGACAATTAATTTAGAAATATTTCATTTTAAACATCTGCAATTCGGGATATGTTCATTATAAATTAAAGTAGGACACATTAAATTGAAGAAAATTTCATGCTGAATTCAAATTTTCATCGCCCATTATCATATCTTTAACTGTGTAGGAGTGGCACTTGAAAATATAAAAAATGAGCCGATTTGACAATTAATTTAGAAATATTTCATTTTAAACATCTGCAACTCGGGATATGTTTATTGTAAATTAAAGTACGACACATTAAATTGAAGAAAATTTCATGCTGAATTCAAATTTTCATCGGCCGTTATCATATCTTTAACTGTGTAGGAGTGGCACTTGAAAATATAAAAAATGAGCCGATTTGACAATTAATTTAGAAATATTTCATTTTAAACATCTGCAAGTCGGCATATGTTCATTGTAAATTAAAGTACGACACATTAAATTGAAGAAAATTTAATGCTGAATTCATATTTTCATCGCCCGTTAACATATCTTTAACCGTGTAGGAGTGGCACTTAAAAATTGTGTTGGCCACACCTGATTTTTAAGTATTGATTTTTAATAAGTACATACTAAATAAAACATTTAAAATATGTATAATTTGACAAACCTTCACTCGAAGTCTCAGGAATGCTTTTGACATCGGCGTTAGACATTTTGGTCTAGAAATAATGGGTATAATTACAATCGGCGTATTTTTTAGGTTATCTTATTGTAAAATTGTCAGAAATTTACGTACCTTGTAAATTTATATACGGAATTAGTAATAACACTTAATATATCAAACAAACACTTAAAAAATGTAAAACAACACTTTAATTCATTTATTAATTAAATATTGTTTATCTCTCGAAAGACATTTAACGTTGTCACGATATAATACCAACATTACGAACCAAATTTATTATTTTAAAGTTACAAAAGTACAAAAAGGATTTGTCGGGAGTAAATAACATGAAATAAATTTAAGAAATAATTATTATTGTGCATGAAACTTCCATTTTTAGGAAGTGAACAATTGAAATTCAGTCTTAAAGGAACAAAAATATAAGTACATAAACATTACTTAAATAACTTTTAGTCTGTAAATATGTACAGAATTAAGAGTCTTTGTTAAAATTAAACCACACTGTAAATAATGTATGTTTTTCAAAAAATTCCAAGTCCAAGTGAAAAATTTTGAAAAACTATTTTTTTATCAGCGTGTATCGCCATATCACGAAAGAAGATCATCCAACTCTGGTTTCCGCTGCTGGAGGTTTAAAATGGAATCTATAGCGCTCTGCACTTGTTCATCAATACTTCTATCGGCGTCGCCATCGGCGGGAGGTACTTCCGGCTCCGTTTTGGCAGGGAGGGACTCGTTGCGGGCCCGTTTTACGTCGTGCGAGGCTTCGCAACAAGCAGCGCGTTTCTTGTGCTCAATGCGGACTTCGAATTTTACCTAACATAATTTTAAATAACTCGGGATGTGTTCATTGGAAATTAAAGTAGGACACATTAAATTGAAGAAAATTTCATGATGAATTCAAATTTTCATCGGCCGTTATCATATCTTTAATTGTGTAGGAGTGGCACTTGAAAATATAAAAAATGAGCCGATTTGACAATTAATTTTAGAAATATTTCGTTTTAAACATCTGCAACTCGGGATATGTTCATTGTAAATTAAAGTAGGACACATTAAATTGAAGAACATTTCATGCTGAATTCAAATTTTCATCGGCCGTTATCATATCTTTAATTGTGTAGGAGTGGCACTTGAAAATATAAAAAATGACCCGATTTGAAAATTAATTTTAGAAATATTTCATTTTAAACATCTGCAACTCGGGATGTGTTCATTGGAAATTACAGTACGACACATTAAATTGAAGAAAATTTCATGCTGAATTCAAATTTTCATTGGCCGTTATCATATCTTTAACTGTGTAGGAGTGGCACTTGAAAATATAAAAAATGACCCGATTTGACAATTAATTTTAGAAATATTTCATTTTAAACATCTGCAACTCGGGATATGTTTATTGTAAATTAAAGTAGGACACATTATATTGAAGAAAATTTCATGCTGAATTCAAATTTTCATCGGCCATTATCATATCTTTAACGGTGTAGGAGTGGCGCTTGAAAATATAAAAAAGGACACCTGAAAAATATTTTTAAGTTTTTACCTCGCCTATTATACTCCCAGATCCGGCCTTTTTGATTTTGTCTTCTTCTTCTAAAACACCTAATTCTCTCTGAATACATAACCATTCATCGTATTCTTCATCTTTAGCTTGGCTTTTATTATTGATTTCAATTTCAAAATTTCCGATGATTTTCGTCGTATCCATCAAATTTAGATCTAATTCGGGTTCTGCGCCTTTTTGCAGCAAAAATAGACAAATAAATATTAATTATTCGTTGAAAAATCGTCTGACTTACCATAATTGTTTGTACTTTGCCCGTCTGTAAAATAATTCACCCCGCATTTAATATTAACGTCTCTATCGGTGTCGTGTTGCGGTTCTGTTTTGACCGTGGCTGCTTCGGATTGCATTCTCAACAATTCTTGTTGTTCTTCAGCCAAGAATAACCGATCTAACATCATTAATTCTGATGTTTGGACATGTCTCATTGATTCTTGAAGCAACAGTGATTGATATTTGCTAACCATTGCTCGAAATTTGTCAACTAAGTGTCGCGCGGTAAGTTCGAAGATTTCGTCGGCTTTCGCCAAATCGCGCGACGATAAAACTGGTTGTTTGAAGCAATGGTATCGAACTAATCGCTTAACGGCATCTGCTTTTGAACTGAACGGAGTTGTAGTGTCGGGATTTATAGCGCCGTGTTGATCTGTTTGTAGTTGTTGTTCGATTCTGTCAATAAACAAATATGTTGTGCGGTTTTGTGATATTTATTTGAGTTGGTAAATGTCCGCCAATTTTTTGAGATTTTGAACGGATGTAACTCGAGATCTGTTTATTGTAAAAAATTGGGCGATACATCAAATTAAAGAGAATTTCATGCTGAATTCAAATTTTCAACGCCCGTTTTTCTATCTTTAACCGTGTAGGAGTGGCACATGAAAATATAAAAAAATGACTTCTGAAAAACATTTTATAATTTTAAACATCTGCAACTCGGGATCTGTTTATTGTAAATTAAAGTAGGATACATCAAATTAAAGAAAATTTCATGCTGAATTCAAATTTTCATCGCCCGTTATCATATCTTTAACCGTGTAGGAGCAGCACTTAAAAATATGCGAAATGATTTTCCCGGCGGACATTTACCGTTTTCTGAACAACTTACAATTGCGCCCTTGAATACATTAATTTCGGGGCCCTTTTAATCGGCGGCGGAGGAACCGGCGGAGGCTCCGGCGGGGGTTCCGGTACAACCGGGGGTGGAGCCAACGTAGGCGCAGCCTCCTTGGCGACTAGTCGCTGTGGTTGATTTATTACAGGCACTGGAAGATATGTGCCGTTGTTTTTAGGTGGGAGAGGGGGTCCCGGCCCTGGGGGGCACGGGATTGTTAAAGGGGGGCCAGAACTGCTACTCACTGCACTGGATTCCTATTTTTAAAAAAATGTATTCCAACAGGTTATGGGCCCATTCATCAATTTATATATTACCGTATTGATAAGTTTACCGCTTGCTAGAATTTTTTGTTGTTCAATAAATAAATGTCTTAAAGCGACGTGAACGTCTTGATCGGCGGATCCTTCGTTTTGTAGACGTGCTGATAACGCATGTATTTGTAACTGAATACTTTTTAATAACTGCCAAATTGATAAAAAAATGAGATATATACACAATTATAATATTTTTTTTTCTAACCTGTTGTTTTTGAGGTGTTAATTGTATTGTGTGTACCCTAGGAAATGATTTTTCTGGCACATTTGACGGTTGAGGTTGATTATTTTCTACCGATCCTAAAACAGTAATATTGCATTCGACGATAAACATAACATGACCTGTCTTGTCTAGCATTTTTATTATAATAGGCTCTGGTTAATAATTCTTTTATTTTTTTCGTTGTTTTTATAGACAAATAAATGAGATTTTGAACGGCTGTAACTCGGGATCTATTCATTGTAAAAAATCGTGCGATACATTAAATTGAAGAAAATTTCATGCTGAATTCAAATTTTCATCGCCCGTTATCATATCTTTAATTGTGTAGGAGTGGCACTTGAAAATATAAAAAATGGGCCGATTTGACAATTAATTTTAGAAATATTTTAATTTAAACATCTGCAACTCGGGATATGTTCATTGTAAATTAAAGTAGGACACATTAAATTAAAGAAAATTTCATGCTGAATTCAAATTTTCATCACCCATTATCATATCTTTAGCTGTGTAGGAGTAGCACTTGAAAATATAAAAAATGGGCCGATTTGACAATTAATTTTAGAAATATTTCATTTTAAACATCTGCAAGTCGAGATATGTTCATTGTAAATTAAAGTACGACACATTAAATTAAAGAAAATTTCATGCTGAATTCAATTTTTCATCGCCCGTTATCATATCTTTAACTGTGTAGGAGTGCCACTTGAAAATATAAAAAATGGGCCGATTTGACAATTAATTTTAGAAATATTTCATTTTAAACATCTGCAAATCGGGATATGTTTATTGGAAATTAAAGTAGGACACATTAATTTGAAGAATATTTCATGCTGAATTCAAATTTTCATCGGCCGTTATCATATCTTTAACTGTGTAGGAGTGGCACTTGAAAATATAAAAAATGAGTCGATTTGACAATTAATTTTATAAATATTTCATTTTAAACATCTGCAAATCGGGATATGTTTATTGGAAATTAAAGTAGGACACATTAATTTGAAGAATATTTCATGCTGAATTCAAATTTTCATCGGCCGTTATCATATCTTTAAATGTGTAGGAGTGGCACTTGAAAATATAAAAAATGAGCCGATTTGACAATTTTACAAAATTTAATTTTAAACATCTGCAATTCGGGATATGTTTATTGTAAATTAAAGTAGGACACATTAAATTAAAGAAAATTTCATGTTGAATCCAAATTTTCATTGCTTGTTATCATATCTTTAACTGTGTAGGAGTGGCACTTGAACATTTGACGGTTGAGCTTGATTTTAGTTACAAAAAACAAATAATTCTGTGATATGACACATCCCTTGAAAAAATGTAACATATGGTTATGTTACTGACACACCAGTATACTCTGTCTTGCCGATTCGCGCAGAAAACGCCGCAAACGCACTAATTATGAATTATTACTCACCGTTGAAGGCGTGTGGTTGTGGAGGGTCCTCATGTTTCAGCACTGTTAAAGGGGGCGGCTCTGGGGCCCCAATGGCCCCCCCTACATTATTTATGATCTGTTCTACGTCCTCTTCAGTTTTTATATGTTTTTCCGGCAAACATTTCTGTTCTGTGTTTGTTTCTTTGCTTTCTGTGATCACTGGTTGATGTATTTGTTTGTTCAACACTGCTTTATTGATTTCTGTACAATTTCTAACAGTTATCTGTTCTTGCAGTTTAGGTTTTACGTCGATTTGTGGTTTCTTTTTTGGTGTTTTTGGTTTTGGCGACTTGCTTTGTTGATTAGGTCGATGCATGAAAATTGTTTGTCCGTTTACTGTTAGTTGACCGTTTCGTTTTAACGTTTCTAATTGATCGGGAGTTAAATTTACTATGTAGGAATAATTATTGGATTGATTTGTATTATGATTGCTTTCTTGAATTTGTTCGGTCGTTTTGACACTGGAAATTGCTGATTGAATAATATTTGTTGTTTTTGTGATAGCTGCGATAGACGGCGTTTCTATTTGTTGAGGTTGTTGTTGTATTTGTTGTATCTGTGATTGAACTGTTAGCTGAGGCAATTTAGGCAACGGTTTTGCCTGAATACTAGGCGTGGGAGTGTTAACTGACGTTAAAACCAAGTTCCCGCCTTGGAGATTAATGCCAAATATACTTTGCAATAAAAGTTGGCTTTGTAAATCTTGGTTTAATGTTGGATCATGTTGTAGAACCAATCTACCATCTTCCCCCAAAGCTAGCTTAAAACCGCCGCGCGCTTCTGGTTGGGGTTGTTGTACCAACCCTGGGATAAACCCCTGCATGAGTAGGGGTGAACCTACTGACCCCACAGACCCCATAGAACCTACGAAACCCTGAACCATCCCTTGAACCCCTTGGTTTAACATCGGATATCTGCAAAGTCGTTATTTTAAAAGGTGTTAACAACGAAATATCAATCAAACAGTATTTATTTTTAATAAACATTAGTAATATGCAATTTTTATAGTATTTTTGTATATTAGCTAAAATTTCTACAAAAATAACTCCAAAATCGAAGATTTGATTGGTTGATTCTTAAGAAAAATTCAACTTTCGTATCATAGATATCAACAGCATAGTAGTGTCGATAAAATAGTTTAAATATTTGAATTCATAAACCCAAATAAAATTTTGACCCATTTCTTAATTTAGAAGAATTAAAATTTTATTCACTCAGTCGGCACTTGAAACATAGTTTTCATAGGTATCATCATTGTGAATATGTAATTTTGCCCAACCAACTAATAAAATTTAAATTCCCAGATGTGTAAATTTTAATATTTTCTGTTTATATATATATATATATATATATATATATATATATATATATATATATATATATATATATATATATTTAATTTTTAACAAATATACAAAAATATCGTAAATTTGTGTATAGGAATAAACTTGAGTCACATTTCAATCTGCTGTCGACGAAAAGTGCAGACCACGCATCGACCCCAAACACGAGTCAAGCTCCATGATGACTCCAAAATCGAGTCGCCACGTTTATTCCGTTAACTACGCTGTCGACGAAAAGTGCAGACCACGCATCGACCCCAAACACGAGCCAAGCTCCATGATGACTCCAAAATCGAGTCGCCACGTTTATTCCGTTAACTACGCTGTCGACGAAAAGTGCAGACCACGCATCGACCCCAAACACGAGTCAAGCTCCATGATGACTCCAAAATCGAGTCGCCACGTTTATTCCGTTAACTACGCTGTCGACGAAAAGTGCAGACCACGCATCGACCCCAAACACGAGTCAAGCTCCATGATGACTCCAAAATCGAGTCGCCACGTTTATTCCGTTAACTACGCTGTCGACGAAAAGTGCAGACCACGCATCGACCCCAAACACGAGTCAAGCTCCATGATGACTCCAAAATCGAGTCGCCACGTTTATTCCGTTAACTACGCTGTCGACGAAAAGTGCAGACCACGCATCGACCCCAAACACGAGCCAAGCTCCATGATGACTCCAAAATCGAGTCGCCACGTTTATTCCGTTAACTACGCTGTCGACGAAAAGTGCAGACCACGCATCGACCCCAAACACGAGTCAAGCTCCATGATGACTCCAAAATCGAGTCGCCACGTTTATTCCGTTAACTACGCTGTCGACGAAAAGTGCAGACCACGCATCGACCCCAAACACGAGCCAAGCTCCATGATGACTCCAAAATCGAGTCGCCACGTTTATTCCGTTAACTACGCTGTCGACGAAAAGTGCAGACCACGCATCGACCCCAAACACGAGTCAAGCTCCATGATGACTCCAAAATCGAGTCGCCACGTTTATTCCGTTAACTACGCTGTCGACGAAAAGTGCAGACCACGCATCGACCCCAAACACGAGTCAAGCTCCATGATGACTCCAAAATCGAGTCGCCACGTTTATTCCGTTAACTACGCTGTCGACGAAAAGTGCAGACCACGCATCGACCCCAAACACGAGTCAAGCTCCATGATGACTCCAAAATCGAGTCGCCACGTTTATTCCGTTAACTACGCTGTCGACGAAAAGTGCAGACCACGCATCGACCCCAAACACGAGCCAAGCTCCATGATGACTCCAAAATCGAGTCGCCACGTTATTCCGTTAACTACGCTGTCGACGAAAAGTGCAGACCACGCATCGACCCCAAACACGAGTCAAGCTCCATGATGACTCCAAAATCGAGTCGCCACGTTTATTCCGTTAACTACGCTGTCGACGAAAAGTGCAGACCACGCATCGACCCCAAACACGAGTCAAGCTCCATGATGACTCCAAAATCGAGTCGCCACGTTTATTCCGTTAACTACGCTGTCGACGAAAAGTGCAGACCACGCATCGACCCCAAACACGAGTCAAGCTCCATGATGACTCCAAAATCGAGTCGCCACGTTTATTCCGTTAACTACGCTGTCGACGAAAAGTGCAGACCACGCATCGACCCCAAACACGAGCCAAGCTCCATGATGACTCCAAAATCGAGTCGCCACGTTTATTCCGTTAACTACGCTGTCGACGAAAAGTGCAGACCACGCATCGACCCCAAACACGAGTCAAGCTCCATGATGACTCCAAAATCGAGTCGCCACGTTTATTCCGTTAACTACGCTGTCGACGAAAAGTGCAGACCACGCATCGACCCCAAACACGAGCCAAGCTCCATGATGACTCCAAAATCGAGTCGCCACGTTTATTCCGTTAACTACGCTGTCGACGAAAAGTGCAGACCACGCATCGACCCCAAACACGAGTCAAGCTCCATGATGACTCCAAAATCGAGTCGCCACGTTTATTCCGTTAACTACGCTGTCGACGAAAAGTGCAGACCACGCATCGACCCCAAACACGAGTCAAGCTCCATGATGACTCCAAAATCGAGTCGCCACGTTTATTCCGTTAACTACGCTGTCGACGAAAAGTGCAGACCACGCATCGACCCCAAACACGAGTCAAGCTCCATGATGACTCCAAAATCGAGTCGCCACGTTTATTCCGTTAACTACGCTGTCGACGAAAAGTGCAGACCACGCATCGACCCCAAACACGAGCCAAGCTCCATGATGACTCCAAAATCGAGTCGCCACGTTTATTCCGTTAACTACGCTGTCGACGAAAAGTGCAGACCACGCATCGACCCCAAACACGAGTCAAGCTCCATGATGACTCCAAAATCGAGTCGCCACGTTTATTCCGTTAACTACGCTGTCGACGAAAAGTGCAGACCACGCATCGACCCCAAACACGAGTCAAGCTCCATGATGACTCCAAAATCGAGTCGCCACGTTTATTCCGTTAACTACGCTGTCGACGAAAAGTGCAGACCACGCATCGACCCCAAACACGAGTCAAGCTCCATGATGACTCCAAAATCGAGTCGCCACGTTTATTCCGTTAACTACGCTGTCGACGAAAAGTGCAGACCACGCATCGACCCCAAACACGAGTCAAGCTCCATGATGACTCCAAAATCGAGTCGCCACGTTTATTCCGTTAACTACGCTGTCGACGAAAAGTGCAGACCACGCATCGACCCCAAACACGAGTCAAGCTCCATGATGACTCCAAAATCGAGTCGCCACGTTTATTCCGTTAACTACGCTGTCGACGAAAAGTGCAGACCACGCATCGACCCCAAACACGAGTCAAGCTCCATGATGACTCCAAAATCGAGTCGCCACGTTTATTCCGTTAACTACGCTGTCGACGAAAAGTGCAGACCACGCATCGACCCCAAACACGAGTCAAGCTCCATGATGACTCCAAAATCGAGTCGCCACGTTTATTCCGTTAACTACGCTGTCGACGAAAAGTGCAGACCACGCATCGACCCCAAACACGAGTCAAGCTCCATGATGACTCCAAAATCGAGTCGCCACGTTTATTCCGTTAACTACGCTGTCGACGAAAAGTGCAGACCACGCATCGACCCCAAACACGAGTCAAGCTCCATGATGACTCCAAAATCGAGTCGCCACGTTTATTCCGTTAACTACGCTGTCGACGAAAAGTGCAGACCACGCATCGACCCCAAACACGAGTCAAGCTCCATGATGACTCCAAAATCGAGTCGCCACGTTTATTCCGTTAACTACGCTGTCGACGAAAAGTGCAGACCACGCATCGACCCCAAACACGAGTCAAGCTCCATGATGACTCCAAAATCGAGTCGCCACGTTTATTCCGTTAACTACGCTGTCGACGAAAAGTGCAGACCACGCATCGACCCCAAACACGAGTCAAGCTCCATGATGACTCCAAAATCGAGTCGCCACGTTTATTCCGTTAACTACGCTGTCGACGAAAAGTGCAGACCACGCATCGACCCCAAACACGAGTCAAGCTCCATGATGACTCCAAAATCGAGTCGCCACGTTTATTCCGTTAACTACGCTGTCGACGAAAAGTGCAGACCACGCATCGACCCCAAACACGAGTCAAGCTCCATGATGACTCCAAAATCGAGTCGCCACGTTTATTCCGTTAACTACGCTGTCGACGAAAAGTGCAGACCACGCATCGACCCCAAACACGAGTCAAGCTCCATGATGACTCCAAAATCGAGTCGCCACGTTTATTCCGTTAACTACGCTGTCGACGAAAAGTGCAGACCACGCATCGACCCCAAACACGAGTCAAGCTCCATGATGACTCCAAAATCGAGTCGCCACGTTTATTCCGTTAACTACGCTGTCGACGAAAAGTGCAGACCACGCATCGACCCCAAACACGAGTCAAGCTCCATGATGACTCCAAAATCGAGTCGCCACGTTTATTCCGTTAACTACGCTGTCGACGAAAAGTGCAGACCACGCATCGACCCCAAACACGAGTCAAGCTCCATGATGACTCCAAAATCGAGTCGCCACGTTTATTCCGTTAACTACGCTGTCGACGAAAAGTGCAGACCACGCATCGACCCCAAACACGAGTCAAGCTCCATGATGACTCCAAAATCGAGTCGCCACGTTTATTCCGTTAACTACGCTGTCGACGAAAAGTGCAGACCACGCATCGACCCCAAACACGAGTCAAGCTCCATGATGACTCCAAAATCGAGTCGCCACGTTTATTCCGTTAACTACGCTGTCGACGAAAAGTGCAGACCACGCATCGACCCCAAACACGAGTCAAGCTCCATGATGACTCCAAAATCGAGTCGCCACGTTTATTCCGTTAACTACGCTGTCGACGAAAAGTGCAGACCACGCATCGACCCCAAACACGAGTCAAGCTCCATGATGACTCCAAAATCGAGTCGCCACGTTTATTCCGTTAACTACGCTGTCGACGAAAAGTGCAGACCACGCATCGACCCCAAACACGAGTCAAGCTCCATGATGACTCCAAAATCGAGTCGCCACGTTTATTCCGTTAACTACGCTGTCGACGAAAAGTGCAGACCACGCATCGACCCCAAACACGAGTCAAGCTCCATGATGACTCCAAAATCGAGTCGCCACGTTTATTCCGTTAACTACGCTGTCGACGAAAAGTGCAGACCACGCATCGACCCCAAACACGAGTCAAGCTCCATGATGACTCCAAAATCGAGTCGCCACGTTTATTCCGTTAACTACGCTGTCGACGAAAAGTGCAGACCACGCATCGACCCCAAACACGAGTCAAGCTCCATGATGACTCCAAAATCGAGTCGCCACGTTTATTCCGTTAACTACGCTGTCGACGAAAAGTGCAGACCACGCATCGACCCCAAACACGAGTCAAGCTCCATGATGACTCCAAAATCGAGTCGCCACGTTTATTCCGTTAACTACGCTGTCGACGAAAAGTGCAGACCACGCATCGACCCCAAACACGAGTCAAGCTCCATGATGACTCCAAAATCGAGTCGCCACGTTTATTCCGTTAACTACGCTGTCGACGAAAAGTGCAGACCACGCATCGACCCCAAACACGAGTCAAGCTCCATGATGACTCCAAAATCGAGTCGCCACGTTTATTCCGTTAACTACGCTGTCGACGAAAAGTGCAGACCACGCATCGACCCCAAACACGAGTCAAGCTCCATGATGACTCCAAAATCGAGTCGCCACGTTTATTCCGTTAACTACGCTGTCGACGAAAAGTGCAGACCACGCATCGACCCCAAACACGAGTCAAGCTCCATGATGACTCCAAAATCGAGTCGCCACGTTTATTCCGTTAACTACGCTGTCGACGAAAAGTGCAGACCACGCATCGACCCCAAACACGAGTCAAGCTCCATGATGACTCCAAAATCGAGTCGCCACGTTTATTCCGTTAACTACGCTGTCGACGAAAAGTGCAGACCACGCATCGACCCCAAACACGAGTCAAGCTCCATGATGACTCCAAAATCGAGTCGCCACGTTTATTCCGTTAACTACGCTGTCGACGAAAAGTGCAGACCACGCATCGACCCCAAACACGAGTCAAGCTCCATGATGACTCCAAAATCGAGTCGCCACGTTTATTCCGTTAACTACGCTGTCGACGAAAAGTGCAGACCACGCATCGACCCCAAACACGAGTCAAGCTCCATGATGACTCCAAAATCGAGTCGCCACGTTTATTCCGTTAACTACGCTGTCGACGAAAAGTGCAGACCACGCATCGACCCCAAACACGAGTCAAGCTCCATGATGACTCCAAAATCGAGTCGCCACGTTTATTCCGTTAACTACGCTGTCGACGAAAAGTGCAGACCACGCATCGACCCCAAACACGAGTCAAGCTCCATGATGACTCCAAAATCGAGTCGCCACGTTTATTCCGTTAACTACGCTGTCGACGAAAAGTGCAGACCACGCATCGACCCCAAACACGAGTCAAGCTCCATGATGACTCCAAAATCGAGTCGCCACGTTTATTCCGTTAACTACGCTGTCGACGAAAAGTGCAGACCACGCATCGACTCCAAACACGAGTCAAGCTCCATGATGACTCCAAAATCGAGTCGCCACGTTTATTCCGTTAACTACGCTGTCGACGAAAAGTGCAGACCACGCATCGACCCCAAACACGAGTCAAGCTCCATGATGACTCCAAAATCGAGTCGCCACGTTTATTCCGTTAACTACGCTGTCGACGAAAAGTGCAGACCACGCATCGACCCCAAACACGAGTCAAGCTCCATGATGACTCCAAAATCGAGTCGCCACGTTTATTCCGTTAACTACGCTGTCGACGAAAAGTGCAGACCACGCATCGACCCCAAACACGAGTCAAGCTCCATGATGACTCCAAAATCGAGTCGCCACGTTTATTCCGTTAACTACGCTGTCGACGAAAAGTGCAGACCACGCATCGACCCCAAACACGAGTCAAGCTCCATGATGACTCAAAATCGAGTCGCCACGTTTATTCCGTTAACTACGCTGTCGACGAAAAGTGCAGACCACGCATCGACCCCAAACACGAGTCAAGCTCCATGATGACTCCAAAATCGAGTCGCCACGTTTATTCCGTTAACTACGCTGTCGACGAAAAGTGCAGACCACGCATCGACCCCAAACACGAGTCAAGCTCCATGATGACTCCAAAATCGAGTCGCCACGTTTATTCCGTTAACTACGCTGTCGACGAAAAG
>OX596292.1:842050-1056563 GCA_951394225.1 Harpalus rufipes | reverse complement strand
AATGACGGCTATTCAAATTTGGATTCAGCATGAAATTCTCTTTCTTTTCATGTAAAACACGATTTATTTACATCATCGTTTCTAAAGTTACGGATGCTTAAAGTTACATGAATTTTCAAGGGATTTTATGAATTTTTAAATTGGTTCATTTTGCATATTTTCGTCTTGTTCTCCTACACGGTTAAAGATAGAATGACGGCTATTCAAAATTTGGATTCAGCATGAAATTCTCTTTCTTTTCATGTAAAACACGATTTATTTACATCATCGTATCTAAAGTTACGGATGCTTAAAGTTACATGAATTTTCAAGGGATTTTTATGAATTTTTAAATTGGTTCATTTTGCATATTTTCGTCTTGTTCTCCTACACGGTTAAAGATAGAATGACGGCTATTCAAAATTTGGATTCAGCATGAAATTCTCTTTCTTTTCATGTAAAACACGATTTATTTACATCATCGTTTCTAAAGTTACGGATGCTTAAAGTTACATGAATTTTCAAGGGATTTTTATGAATTTTTAAATTGGTTCATTTTGCATATTTTCGTCTTGTTCTCCTACACGGTTAAAGATAGAATGACGGCTATTCAAAATTTGGATTCAGCATGAAATTCTCTTTCTTTTCATGTAAAACACGATTTATTTACATCATCGTTTCTAAAGTTACGGATGCTTAAAGTTACATGAATTTTCAAGGGATTTTTATGAATTTTTAAATTGGTTCATTTTGCATATTTTCGTCTTGTTCTCCTACACGGTTAAAGATAGAATGACGGCTATTCAAAATTTGGATTCAGCATGAAATTCTCTTTCTTTTCATGTAAAACACGATTTATTTACATCATCGTATCTAAAGTTACGGATGCTTAAAGTTACATGAATTTTCAAGGGATTTTTATGAATTTTTAAATTGGTTCATTTTGCATATTTTCGTCTTGTTCTCCTACACGGTTAAAGATAGAATGACGGCTATTCAAAATTTGGATTCAGCATGAAATTCTCTTTCTTTTCATGTAAAACACGATTTATTTACATCATCGTATCTAAAGTTACGGATGCTTAAAGTTACATGAATTTTCAAGGGATTTTTATGAATTTTTAAATTGGTTCATTTTGCATATTTTCGTCTTGTTCTCCTACACGGTTAAAGATAGAATGACGGCTATTCAAAATTTGATTCAGTATGAAATTCTCTTTCTTTTCATGTAAAACACGATTTATTTACATCATCGTATCTAAAGTTACGGATGCTTAAAGTTACATGAATTTTTCAAGGGATTTTTATGAATTTTTAAATTGGTTCATTTTGCATATTTTCGTCTTGTTCTCCTACACGGTTAAAGATAGAATGACGGCTATTCAAAATTTGGATTCAGTATGAAATTCTCTTTCTTTTCATGTAAAACACGATTTATTTACATCATCGTATCTAAAGTTACGGATGCTTAAAGTTACATGAATTTTCAAGGGATTTTTATAAATTTTTAAATTGGTTCATTTTGCATATTTTCGTCTTGTTCTCCTACACGGTTAAAGATAGAATGACGGCTATTCAAAATTTGGATTCAGTATGAAATTCTCTTTCTTTTCATGTAAAACACGATTTATTTACATCATCGTATCTAAAGTTACGGATGCTTAAAGTTACATGAATTTTCAGGGATTTTTATGAATTTTTAAATTGGTTCATTTTGCATATTTTCGTCTTGTTCTCCTACACGGTTAAAGATAGAATGACGGCTATTCAAAATTGGATTCAGCATGAAATTCTCTTTCTTTTCATGTAAAACACGATTTATTTACATCATCGTTCTAAAGTTACGGATGCTTAAAGTTACATGAATTTTCAAGGGATTTTTATGAATTTTTAAATTGGTTCATTTTGCATATTTTCGTCTTGTTCTCCTACACGGTTAAAGATAGAATGACGGCTATTCAAAATTTGGATTCAGCATGAAATTCTCTTTCTTTTCATGTAAAACACGATTTATTTACATCATCGTATCTAAAGTTACGGATGCTTAAAGTTACATGAATTTTCAAGGGATTTTTATGAATTTTTAAATTGGTTCATTTTGCATATTTTCGTCTTGTTCTCCTACACGGTTAAAGATAGAATGACGGCTATTCAAAATTTGGATTCAGCATGAAATTCTCTTTCTTTTCATGTAAAACACGATTTATTTACATCATCGTATCTAAAGTTACGGATGCTTATAGTTACATGAATTTTCAAGGGATTTTTATGAATTTTTAAATTGGTTCATTTTGCATATTTTCGTCTTGTTCTCCTACACGGTTAAAGATAGAATGACGGCTATTCAAAATTTGGATTCAGCATGAAATTCTCTTTCTTTTCATGTAAAACACGATTTATTTACATCATCGTTTCTAAAGTTACGGATGCTTAAAGTTACATGAATTTTCAAGGGATTTTTATGAATTTTTAAATTGGTTCATTTTGCATATTTTCGTCTTGTTCTCCTACACGGTTAAGATAGAATGACGGCTATTCAAAATTTGGATTCAGCATGAAATTCTCTTTCTTTTCATGTAAAACACGATTTATTTACATCATCGTATCTAAAGTTACGGATGCTTAAAGTTACATGAATTTTCAAGGGATTTTTATGAATTTTTAAATTGGTTCATTTTGCATATTTTCGTCTTGTTCTCCTACACGGTTAAAGATAGAATGACGGCTATTCAAAATTTGGATTCAGCATGAAATTCTCTTTCTTTTCATGTAAAACACGATTTATTTACATCATCGTTTCTAAAGTTACGGATGCTTAAAGTTACATGAATTTTCAAGGGATTTTTATGAATTTTAAATTGGTTCATTTTGCATATTTTCGTCTTGTTCTCCTACACGGTTAAAGATAGAATGACGGCTATTCAAAATTTGGATTCAGCATGAAATTCTCTTTCTTTTCATGTAAAACACGATTTATTTACATCATCGTATCTAAAGTTACGGATGCTTAAAGTTACATGAATTTTCAAGGATTTTTATGAATTTTTAAATTGGTTCATTTTGCATATTTTCGTCTTGTTCTCCTACACGGTTAAAGATAGAATGACGGCTATTCAAAATTTGGATTCAGCATGAAATTCTCTTTCTTTTCATGTAAAACACGATTTATTTACATCATCGTTTCTAAAGTTACGGATGCTTAAAGTTACATGAATTTTCAAGGGATTTTTATGAATTTTTAAATTGGTTCATTTTGCATATTTTCGTCTTGTTCTCCTACACGGTTAAAGATAGAATGACGGCTATTCAAAATTTGGATTCAGCATGAAATTCTCTTTCTTTTCATGTAAAACACGATTTATTTACATCATCGTATCTAAAGTTACGGATGCTTAAAGTTACATGAATTTTCAAGGGATTTTTATGAATTTTTAAATTGGTTCATTTTGCATATTTTCGTCTTGTTCTCCTACACGGTTAAAGATAGAATGACGGCTATTCAAAATTTGGATTCAGCATGAAATTCTCTTTCTTTTCATGTAAAACACGATTTATTTACATCATCGTATCTAAAGTTACGGATGCTTAAAGTTACATGAATTTTCAAGGGATTTTTATGAATTTTTAAATTGGTTCATTTTGCATATTTTCGTCTTGTTCTCCTACACGGTTAAAGATAGAATGACGGCTATTCAAAATTTGGATTCAGCATGAAATTCTCTTTCTTTTCATGTAAAACACGATTTATTTACATCATCGTATCTAAAGTTACGGATGCTTATAGTTACATGAATTTTCAAGGGATTTTTATGAATTTTTAAATTGGTTCATTTTGCATATTTTCGTCTTGTTCTCCTACACGGTAAAGATAGAATGACGGCTATTCAAAATTTGGATTCAGCATGAAATTCTCTTTCTTTTCATGTAAAACACGACTTATTTACATCATCGTATCTAAAGTTACTGATGCTTAAAGTTACATGAATTTTCAAGGGATTTTTATGAATTTTTAAATTGGTTCATTTTTGCATATTTTTGTCTTGTTCTCCTACACGGTTAAAGATAGAATGACGGCTATTCAAAATTTGGATTCAGCATGAATTCTCTTTCTTTTCATGTAAAACACGATTTATTTACATCATCGTTTCTAAAGTTACGGATGCTTAAAGTTACATGAATTTTCAAGGGATTTTTATGAATTTTTAAATTGGTTCATTTTGCATATTTTCGTCTTGTTCTCCTACACGGTTAAAGATAGAATGACGGCTATTCAAAATTTGGATTCAGCATGAAATTCTCTTTCTTTTCATGTAAAACACGAATTATTTACATCATCGTATCTAAAGTTACGGATGCTTAAATTACATGAATTTTCAAGGGATTTTTATGAATTTTTAAATTGGTTCATTTTGCATATTTTCGTCTTGTTCTCCTACACGGTTAAAGATAGAATGACGGCTATTCAAAATTTGGATTCAGCATGAAATTCTCTTTCTTTTCATGTAAAACACGATTTATTTACATCATCGTTTCTAAAGTTACGGATGCTTAAAGTTACATGAATTTTCAAGGGATTTTTATGAATTTTTAAATTGGTTCATTTTGCATATTTTCGTCTTGTTCTCCTACACGGTTAAAGATAGAATGACGGCTATTCAAAATTTGGATTCAGCATGAAATTCTCTTTCTTTTCATGTAAAACACGATTTATTTACATCATCGTTTCTAAAGTTACGGATGCTTAAAGTTACATGAATTTTCAAGGGATTTTTATGAATTTTAAATTGGTTCATTTTGCATATTTTCGTCTTGTTCTCCTACACGGTTAAAGATAGAATGACGGCTATTCAAAATTTGGATTCAGCATGAAATTCTCTTTCTTTTCATGTAAAACACGAATTATTTACATCATCGTATCTAAAGTTACGGATGCTTAAATTACATGAATTTTCAAGGGATTTTTATGAATTTTTAAATTGGTTCATTTTGCATATTTTCGTCTTGTTCTCCTACACGGTTAAAGATAGAATGACGGCTATTCAAAATTTGGATTCAGCATGAAATTCTCTTTCTTTTCATGTAAAACACGAATTATTTACATCATCGTATCTAAAGTTACGGATGCTTAAAGTTACATGAATTTTCAAGGGATTTTTATGAATTTTTAAATTGGTTCATTTTGCATATTTTCGTCTTGTTCTCCTACACGGTTAAAGATAGAATGACGGCTATTCAAAATTTGGATTCAGCATGAAATTCTCTTTCTTTTCATGTAAAACACGATTTATTTACATCATCGTATCTAAAGTTACGGATGCTTAAAGTTACATGAATTTTCAAGGGATTTTTATAAATTTTTAAATTGGTTCATTTTGCATATTTTCGTCTTGTTCTCCTACACGGTTAAAGATAGAATGACGGCTATTCAAAATTTGGATTCAGCATGAAATTCTCTTTCTTTTCATGTAAAACACGATTTATTTACATCATCGTATCTAAAGTTACGGATGCTTAAAGTTACATGAATTTTCAAGGGATTTTTATGAATTTTTAAATTGGTTCATTTTGCATATTTTCGTCTTGTTCTCCTACACGGTTAAAGATAGAATGACGGCTATTCAAAATTTGGATTCAGCATGAAATTCTCTTTCTTTTCATGTAAAACACGAATTATTTACATCATCGTATCTAAAGTTACGGATGCTTAAAGTTACATGAATTTTCAAGGGATTTTTATGAATTTTTAAATTGGTTCATTTTGCATATTTTCGTCTTGTTCTCCTACACGGTTAAAGATAGAATGACGGCTATTCAAAATTTGGATTCAGCATGAAATTCTCTTTCTTTTCATGTAAAACACGATTTATTTACATCATCGTATCTAAAGTTACGGATGCTTAAAGTTACATGAATTTTCAAGGGATTTTTATGAATTTTTAAATTGGTTCATTTTGCATATTTTCGTCTTGTTCTCCTACACGGTTAAAGATAGAATGACGGCTATTCAAAATTTGGATTCAGCATGAAATTCTCTTTCTTTTCATGTAAAACACGATTTATTTACATCATCGTATCTAAAGTTACGGATGCTTAAAGTTACATGAATTTTCAAGGGATTTTTATGAATTTTTAAATTGGTTCATTTTGCATATTTTCGTCTTGTTCTCCTACACGGTTAAAGATAGAATGACGGCTATTCAAAATTTGGATTCAGCATGAAATTCTCTTTCTTTTCATGTAAAACACGATTTATTTACATCATCGTATCTAAAGTTACGGATGCTTAAAGTTACATGAATTTTCAAGGGATTTTTATGAATTTTTAAATTGGTTCATTTTGCATATTTTCGTCTTGTTCTCCTACACGGTTAAAGATAGAATGACGGCTATTCAAAATTTGGATTCAGCATGAAATTCTCTTTCTTTTCATGTAAAACACGAATTATTTACATCATCGTATCTAAAGTTACGGATGCTTAAAGTTACATGAATTTTCAAGGGATTTTTATGAATTTTTAAATTGGTTCATTTTGCATATTTTCGTCTTGTTCTCCTACACGGTTAAAGATAGAATGACGGCTATTCAAAATTTGGATTCAGCATGAAATTCTCTTTCTTTTCATGTAAAACACGATTTATTTACATCATCGTATCTAAAGTTACGGATGCTTAAAGTTACATGAATTTTCAAGGGATTTTTATGAATTTTTAAATTGGTTCATTTTGCATATTTTCGTCTTGTTCTCCTACACGGTTAAAGATAGAATGACGGCTATTCAAAATTTGGATTCAGCATGAAATTCTCTTTCTTTTCATGTAAAACACGAATTATTTACATCATCGTATCTAAAGTTACGGATGCTTAAATTACATGAATTTTCAAGGGATTTTTATGAATTTTTAAATTGGTTCATTTTGCATATTTTCGTCTTGTTCTCCTACACGGTTAAAGATAGAATGACGGCTATTCAAAATTTGGATTCAGCATGAAATTCTCTTTCTTTTCATGTAAAACACGAATTATTTACATCATCGTATCTAAAGTTACGGATGCTTAAATTACATGAATTTTCAAGGGATTTTTATGAATTTTTAAATTGGTTCATTTTGCATATTTTCGTCTTGTTCTCCTACACGGTTAAAGATAGAATGACGGCTATTCAAAATTTGGATTCAGCATGAAATTCTCTTTCTTTTCATGTAAAACACGATTTATTTACATCATCGTATCTAAAGTTACGGATGCTTAAAGTTACATGAATTTTCAAGGGATTTTTATGAATTTTTAAATTGGTTCATTTTGCATATTTTCGTCTTGTTCTCCTACACGGTTAAAGATAGAATGACGGCTATTCAAAATTTGGATTCAGCATGAAATTCTCTTTCTTTTCATGTAAAACACGATTTATTTACATCATCGTATCTAAAGTTACGGATGCTTAAAGTTACATGAATTTTCAAGGGATTTTTATGAATTTTTAAATTGGTTCATTTTGCATATTTTCGTCTTGTTCTCCTACACGGTTAAAGATAGAATGACGGCTATTCAAAATTTGGATTCAGCATGAAATTCTCTTTCTTTTCATGTAAAACACGATTTATTTACATCATCGTATCTAAAGTTACGGATGCTTAAAGTTACATGAATTTTCAAGGGATTTTTATGAATTTTTAAATTGGTTCATTTTGCATATTTTCGTCTTGTTCTCCTACACGGTTAAAGATAGAATGACGGCTATTCAAAATTTGGATTCAGCATGAAATTCTCTTTCTTTTCATGTAAAACACGAATTATTTACATCATCGTATCTAAAGTTACGGATGCTTAAAGTTACATGAATTTTCAAGGGATTTTTATGAATTTTTAAATTGGTTCATTTTGCATATTTTCGTCTTGTTCTCCTACACGGTTAAAGATAGAATGACGGCTATTCAAAATTTGGATTCAGCATGAAATTCTCTTTCTTTTCATGTAAAACACGATTTATTTACATCATCGTATCTAAAGTTACGGATGCTTAAAGTTACATGAATTTTCAAGGGATTTTTATGAATTTTTAAATTGGTTCATTTTGCATATTTTCGTCTTGTTCTCCTACACGGTTAAAGATAGAATGACGGCTATTCAAAATTTGGATTCAGCATGAAATTCTCTTTCTTTTCATGTAAAACACGAATTATTTACATCATCGTATCTAAAGTTACGGATGCTTAAATTACATGAATTTTCAAGGGATTTTTATGAATTTTTAAATTGGTTCATTTTGCATATTTTCGTCTTGTTCTCCTACACGGTTAAAGATAGAATGACGGCTATTCAAAATTTGGATTCAGCATGAAATTCTCTTTCTTTTCATGTAAAACACGATTTATTTACATCATCGTATCTAAAGTTACGGATGCTTAAAGTTACATGAATTTTCAAGGGATTTTTATGAATTTTTAAATTGGTTCATTTTGCATATTTTCGTCTTGTTCTCCTACACGGTTAAAGATAGAATGACGGCTATTCAAAATTTGGATTCAGCATGAAATTCTCTTTCTTTTCATGTAAAACACGATTTATTTACATCATCGTATCTAAAGTTACGGATGCTTAAAGTTACATGAATTTTCAAGGGATTTTTATGAATTTTTAAATTGGTTCATTTTGCATATTTTCGTCTTGTTCTCCTACACGGTTAAAGATAGAATGACGGCTATTCAAAATTTGGATTCAGCATGAAATTCTCTTTCTTTTCATGTAAAACACGATTTATTTACATCATCGTTTCTAAAGTTACGGATGCTTAAAGTTACATGAATTTTCAAGGGATTTTTATGAATTTTTAAATTGGTTCATTTTGCATATTTTCGTCTTGTTCTCCTACACGGTTAAAGATAGAATGACGGCTATTCAAAATTTGGATTCAGCATGAAATTCTCTTTCTTTTCATGTAAAACACGATTTATTTACATCATCGTATCTAAAGTTACGGATGCTTAAAGTTACATGAATTTTCAAGGGATTTTTATGAATTTTTAAATTGGTTCATTTTGCATATTTTCGTCTTGTTCTCCTACACGGTTAAAGATAGAATGACGGCTATTCAAAATTTGGATTCAGCATGAAATTCTCTTTCTTTTCATGTAAAACACGAATTATTTACATCATCGTATCTAAAGTTACGGATGCTTAAAGTTACATGAATTTTCAAGGGATTTTTATGAATTTTTAAATTGGTTCATTTTGCATATTTTCGTCTTGTTCTCCTACACGGTTAAAGATAGAATGACGGCTATTCAAAATTTGGATTCAGCATGAAATTCTCTTTCTTTTCATGTAAAACACGATTTATTTACATCATCGTATCTAAAGTTACGGATGCTTAAAGTTACATGAATTTTCAAGGGATTTTTATAAATTTTTAAATTGGTTCATTTTGCATATTTTCGTCTTGTTCTCCTACACGGTTAAAGATAGAATGACGGCTATTCAAAATTTGGATTCAGCATGAAATTCTCTTTCTTTTCATGTAAAACACGATTTATTTACATCATCGTATCTAAAGTTACGGATGCTTAAAGTTACATGAATTTTCAAGGGATTTTTATGAATTTTTAAATTGGTTCATTTTGCATATTTTCGTCTTGTTCTCCTACACGGTTAAAGATAGAATGACGGCTATTCAAAATTTGGATTCAGCATGAAATTCTCTTTCTTTTCATGTAAAACACGATTTATTTACATCATCGTATCTAAAGTTACGGATGCTTAAAGTTACATGAATTTTCAAGGGATTTTTATGAATTTTTAAATTGGTTCATTTTGCATATTTTCGTCTTGTTCTCCTACACGGATAAAGATAGAATGACGGCTATTCAAAATTTGGATTCAGCATGAAATTCTCTTTCTTTTCATGTAAAACACGAATTATTTACATCATCGTATCTAAAGTTACGGATGCTTAAAGTTACATGAATTTTCAAGGGATTTTTATGAATTTTTAAATTGGTTCATTTTGCATATTTTCGTCTTGTTCTCCTACACGGTTAAAGATAGAATGACGGCTATTCAAAATTTGGATTCAGCATGAAATTCTCTTTCTTTTCATGTAAAACACGATTTATTTACATCATCGTATCTAAAGTTACGGATGCTTAAAGTTACATGAATTTTCAAGGGATTTTTATGAATTTTTAAATTGGTTCATTTTGCATATTTTCGTCTTGTTCTCCTACACGGATAAAGATAGAATGACGGCTATTCAAAATTTGGATTCAGCATGAAATTCTCTTTCTTTTCATGTAAAACACGAATTATTTACATCATCGTATCTAAAGTTACGGATGCTTAAAGTTACATGAATTTTCAAGGGATTTTTATGAATTTTTAAATTGGTTCATTTTGCATATTTTCGTCTTGTTCTCCTACACGGTTAAAGATAGAATGACGGCTATTCAAAATTTGGATTCAGCATGAAATTCTCTTTCTTTTCATGTAAAACACGATTTATTTACATCATCGTATCTAAAGTTACGGATGCTTAAAGTTACATGAATTTTCAAGGGATTTTTATGAATTTTTAAATTGGTTCATTTTGCATATTTTCGTCTTGTTCTCCTACACGGTTAAAGATAGAATGACGGCTATTCAAAATTTGGATTCAGCATGAAATTCTCTTTCTTTTCATGTAAAACACGATTTATTTACATCATCGTATCTAAAGTTACGGATGCTTAAAGTTACATGAATTTTCAAGGGATTTTTATGAATTTTTAAATTGGTTCATTTTGCATATTTTCGTCTTGTTCTCCTACACGGTTAAAGATAGAATGACGGCTATTCAAAATTTGGATTCAGCATGAAATTCTCTTTCTTTTCATGTAAAACACGATTTATTTACATCATCGTATCTAAAGTTACGGATGCTTAAAGTTACATGAATTTTCAAGGGATTTTTATGAATTTTTAAATTGGTTCATTTTGCATATTTTCGTCTTGTTCTCCTACACGGATAAAGATAGAATGACGGCTATTCAAAATTTGGATTCAGCATGAAATTCTCTTTCTTTTCATGTAAAACACGACTTATTTACATCATCGTATCTAAAGTTACGGATGCTTAAAGTTACATGAATTTTCAAGGGATTTTTATGAATTTTTAAATTGGTTCATTTTGCATATTTTCGTCTTGTTATCCTACACGGTTAAAGATAGAATGACGGCTATTCAAAATTTGGATTCAGCATGAAATTCTCTTTCTTTTCATGTAAAACACGAATTATTTACATCATCGTATCTAAAGTTACGGATGCTTAAAGTTACATGAATTTTCAAGGGATTTTTATGAATTTTTAAATTGGTTCATTTTGCATATTTTCGTCTTGTTCTCCTACACGGTTAAAGATAGAATGACGGCTATTCAAAATTTGGATTCAGCATGAAATTCTCTTTCTTTTCATGTAAAAAAAGATTTATTTACATCATCGTATCTAAAGTTACGGATGCTTATAGTTACATGAATTTTCAAGGGATTTTTATGAATTTTTAAATTGGTTCATTTTGCATATTTTCGTCTTGTTCTCCTACACGGTTAAAGATAGAATGACGGCTATTCAAAATTTGGATTCAGCATGAAATTCTCTTTCTTTTCATGTAAAACACGATTTATTTACATCATCGTTTCTAAAGTTACGGATGCTTAAAGTTACATGAATTTTCAAGGGATTTTTATGAATTTTTAAATTGGTTCATTTTGCATATTTTCGTCTTGTTCTCCTACACGGTTAAAGATAGAATGACGGCTATTCAAAATTTGGATTCAGCATGAAATTCTCTTTCTTTTCATGTAAAACACGATTTATTTACATCATCGTATCTAAAGTTACGGATGCTTAAAGTTACATGAATTTTCAAGGGATTTTTATGAATTTTTAAATTGGTTCATTTTGCATATTTTTGTCTTGTTCTCCTACACGGTTAAAGATAGAATGACGGCTATTCAAAATTTGGATTCAGCATGAAATTCTCTTTCTTTTCATGTAAAACACGACTTATTTACATCATCGTATCTAAAGTTACGGATGCTTAAAGTTACATGAATTTTCAAGGGATTTTTATGAATTTTTAAATTGGTTCATTTTGCATATTTTCGTCTTGTTATCCTACACGGTTAAAGATAGAATGACGGCTATTCAAAATTTGGATTCAGCATGAAATTCTCTTTCTTTTCATGTAAAACACGACTTATTTACATCATCGTATCTAAAGTTACGGATGCTTAAAGTTACATGAATTTTCAAGGGATTTTTATGAATTTTTAAATTGGTTCATTTTGCATATTTTCGTCTTGTTCTCCTACACGGTTAAAGATAGAATGACGGCTATTCAAAATTTGGATTCAGCATGAAATTCTCTTTCTTTTCATGTAAAACACGATTTATTTACATCATCGTATCTCGAGGTACAGATACTTAAAGTTATATGAATTTTCACGGGAATTTTGTGAATTTTAACAACTACATACCTACAATAATTTTAATTTTAGTACTTCCTTGTAATGGCAATAATAGGGGAACTGGATTCTCTTCACAACACTCGCGCCAATTAAATTAACAATCACAGCACTTAATAAAAACAAATATTAATAATATCTACTAATAATGAACAAATAAATATAGTTTTAGTGTAAATTTTATTACCGTTATTTATATCGCGAACTATAAATTGAATGAGAGTGATTGTAATAAAAACTACTAATTTTTTCGGTTCCTATCAACACTACATAATCCCAATACACGATTATTCACAAGCACCCCATGTTCACTTCACCAAAGCCAGAAAGGAACTGAGGTCTCCCTTATAAAAATATAATATTAATATTATAACGTAACAACTAACACTAATTAAGTATTAATTGATGACGTTTTTTATACTTTGGCGCTCAAAATAAACAATGTTTATGTTTGTTTTTAGATCCCCTAACCCCCCTCCAACCCCGCGTACTACACCCAGCGATAGGATACGGCAACTACAACACAGGACGAAGATAATAGATGGTTTTTATGAGAATAAATAAACAAAATAGCTTTTTATTTACCTTTTCTATGTAATAACAAAAGAGACAGGGAAATATCCTAATATTTAATGATTTTTCCGAATTTTCCTATCCTATCCTTAATATTAAGTTCTCTAGGTACGAAAATAACCATCCGATAGGAGTCCGCTCTTTTATAAAGAGCTAAGGGCTTATTCGAGCCCTTAGGGAAAATCCGGCCACGGATTTCAATTTTGCAGATCCAAGTAAGTTTAACAACATTTGTCCGGTCTTCTAGCCCTTTTAGATGAGGAATTAGGCTAGGCCCTTTGCCACACTTGAAGCGCAAATATATTGTGAACCAAAGGGTTTTCAACAATTCTGTGCAAGCCAATGGAAAGCGCGGGTTCAAATCCTTCCGCTACGCTATTTTCCGACCTTTTAGCCCTTTTAATTAACGAATTTAAGCGTTAAACCCTTCGTAAAACTTTAAGGGTCCGTATCTCGAAAACTATTAGGGATAGAAGGGCGAAACAAATTCTATTCTACTAATTTCAACCCGTAGATTATGAATCTGAAATCAAATTTTACCCGAAGGGTTTATTTAAAGGGTGAAGGGCTTAAAACAGCCCTTAGGAAAAAATTGACCTTGGAATCGTGTTTTACGGGTCGAAATTAACCTAATAAAATTTGTCCCGCCCTTCTATCCCTTTTAATAACGGAGTTAGCGCACGCCCTTCGCCATAAACTTGAGGGCTAAGAATGTTGTAAACTGAAGGGTTTTCAACAATTCTGTGCAGGCCAATCGAAAGGGCATGTTCAAATACTCCAGATACGCTATTTTCCATCCCTTTAGCCCTTCAAATATGCGAATTATAGCTAAGACCCTTTGGAAAACTTTAAGGGCTAGTATCTCGGAAACGGCTGGGTTTTCAGCGATTTCCTTGAAATTTCGCGTTCCCTTCGAATCCTTTGAAATGTCGGGGTCGTAGAACAACATATTTAAGTTTCAAGGGCCTAGGGCCAAGGGTTTCAAAATCGCCTAATTGAAATTTGACAGCTTTTAATTGAAACATTTTGATTCAAAACGCAACATCACACTAAATAAGAAAAATGGACTGTAACTCTGAAACTATTAGGGTTAGAAATGAAAATCAAATTCTATTATACTAATTTCGACCCGTAGATTACGGATCCGTAGTCATATTTTCCCTAAGAACTAATTTAAAGGGCGAATTCAAAACGCAACATTTTTAATTAAGAAAAATGTGCTATAACTCTGAAACTATGAATAGTAGAAGGGCTTAAAAGTGCCCTTGGGAAAAATTTGAGTTCATATTCGTAATCTACAGGTCCAAATTAGTGTAATAAAATTTCTTCGACCCTTCTGGCCCTATTAATAACAAAGTTAGCTAATCCATACACCCCTACAAATTTGAAGGGTAAATATATCAAAAACTAAAAAGATATAAACAATACTGCGCAGGCCAATCGAAAGAGCGGCTCAAGATACACCCGATACGCTATTTTTCAGCCCTTAATTCCTTTAAACAGGCAAATTAGGGTAAAATACCCCTTAAAATCTTTAGGGGCTCGTATCTCGGAAACGGCTGGGATTTCAGCGATTTCCTTGAAGTTTCGCGTTCCCTTCGAATCCTTTGAAATGTCGGGGTCGTAGAACAACATATTTAAGTTTCAAGGGCCTAGGGCCAAGGGTTTCAAAATCGCCTAATTGAAATTTGACAGCTTTTAATTGAAACATTTTGATTCAAAACGCAACATCACACTAAATAAGAAAAATGGACTGTAACTCTGAAACTATTAGGGTTAGAAATGCGAAACAAATTCTATTATATTAATTTCGACCCGTACATTACGAATCCGAAGTCATATGTTTCCTAAGGGCCAATTTAAAGGGCGAATTCAAAACGCAACATTTATTAATATGTTTAATACAGTTCTCATACTTTCCTGTTGTCCCAATGAAGCCGAATCAACTGTACATAATTCCCTGTCTCTTTGTTGTGCTATTTTCAATGAATTAGGGGTTGTTAAATAAAAACTTGTATTACTTTAAGTTATTTTTATTGTTTATTTGTAATACATTGTTGTCTTTATTATGTTCATAGCTTAAATTGTATTTTTTATTCTTATTCTTTGTATTTTATATATAAATATACTTACCCTTGTCCTGAAAAATTAGAAATAGGGATGTTTAAATAATAATTTGTGTAAATTTTATATGTATTTATTGTTTTTTGTATCTTACATTGTTGTATTTTATGTAAACTACCCTAATGTACAATATATAAATAAATATACTTACCCTTGTCCTGAAAAATTAGAAATAGGGATGTTTAAATAATAATTTGTGTAAATTTTACTTGTATTTATTGTTTTTTGTATCTTACGTTGTTGTATTGTATGTAAACTACCCTAATGTACAATATTTTATACAATAAAATATAAATTAATATATAATTTGTCTATTTTTTTTTAATTCCTTCTACTTAGGGGATGATTTTGTACAGCATTGCGCCTAAAGGTATAGGCAACCAGAAATAACGCTGTGTTTGCAAATAGTTCCGAAAATGGCCGTTTCCCAAACGGCAGCACCTACGTAAAGTACCCATTTAACTAAGGCCTATTGTGAATTTGGAATCATTGGTGGGACATATATTTCAAGATCTGAAATGGGAAGCGGATACATGGATGTTATATAATTCACCACGCAATGAAAACGAATAAAAATAATTGCAAAAAATCTTATAGTTTTTTTTATATTTTGGCAGTTTTCAGTTATTTTAATGTATGAACAATTGCAACGCGACCGTTTTTAAAACTCTATACGTACTGGGACTTAGAAAAAAATCATTTTGCAAATAGCAGAAGCAGATACATGGATGCTAACTGTAAGACCGCATTCAAAATGAGCATAATATCCCATATTTAATTAGTCTAAACACTAAAGGCTGTTGAAAATTGTGTATGTACGTCGTTATGTACACAAAAAAATATTTTTTAATTGGTTTTACTCTTACCTTTTCAACACGTGCTGCCAGCTGGTGGCCGTTTTAAAAACTACATACCTGTACGGACTTAGAAATAAAAATCAATTTTTCAATAATATAAAAATATATTTGTATTTTAAGAAATTACAATTTATTTCATAAAAATTATTATTACAAAAGACTGTTTGACAATCATAAATAGTTAAAAGATTTGTTAACAAATTTAGTAACAATCATAAACAGAAATATAACAAATGAATAGTAAAACATTTAAAGTTTAAAAATTCTGTTCATAATTATTTCTAACTAAATTTATTAACAAATCTATTAACAATTTATAAAAATGTCACACAGGATTTAGTTATAAAAGTAAAACGTTTGTTACCATAAAAATTGTCATTATTATGGGGTTATTATGTTTGTTGTTAATTATTTTGCATCTTTATTCTGCAAATAAAAGTTTAACCGGAAGATTTAACTTTTATTTGCAGAATAAGGATGCAAAATAATTAACAACATATAATATAACCATAATAATTTTATTTGGTAACAAACATTTTAGTTTTATAAATGATACGAAATTCCAAGTTAATATTATATATATTTAGACCAAAAACCGCCCAAATATATAATTTATTAGAGTTCCGTTTACAATACTTATGGCCTAATTTAACAAATTTAAATTTGGATCCCCAAATAAGATTCCTTGTTCCCATTGTTAAAGATACAAGGTTTCTTATTCAGTTTAAGATCGTTTGCGAACCTTTATATTAACTATATTATATATTTTTTTGGTGTTACCACCTCAACAGCCAACTCACCAAAATATATAATATTTATTAATATAAAGCTTCGTTTATAATTAAATAATTAAAATCTAACTTTGCCCTAACCGCGACAAAATACTTAATAATAATTACAATTTTTACTAAAACTACCTAACTTTAAAACTAATGTGATGGGTTTAAATAAAAATAAACAGAATTAAAAGATTGATTTATTGTACAAACATTTCAAAGAAGTCTTTATGAAGAGGAAGCCATGGAGACGCATCCCAATCGGCACTGCAATCTCGGCGACGGCGGCGGTAAGGAATTATTTTAACTTATAACTACCTTAAAACTATAAATGAAACGCTTTATTTAATAAATGGTATATATAGGGAAACACCACCCTCATGCCAAACCCACGCTCCCCATATATACCATTTATTGAATAAATACAGTTCCGTATACAATACTACCTTATAATTTAACTTAAACTATTGTAGTTCCCCCCAAATTACGTTGGTTGAAGTGCGCAACAAAACCCCTATCTTACGTTAATATCTCTTTCAAACAAAAGCAAATCTAAAAATGGTAAGTTACGTTAACTTTCTCTCTCTCAAAAAGCAAAAACAACCCTTGCCTATCTTATAATCTAAGCTATCTTATGTCTACGCAAGCTATCTTATATCTGGACTATGCTAAGCTAAGATGAAGTGAGAGAGAGATATACGAACTAAGACAAAAAGTGAGAATACCGGGGTGATTCTCACAGTTGTTTACGGGGGGGTTTTGCCGACCCCTCGCGACCCCTAGGATGTCGGCCTACAAACGCGAGCTAGTTAAGGACAAGGGAAGCAATTATGATTATTCCTCGGCTTGGATGCAATAAAAAGCTACTCCCGATGGCATCGCCCGGCCATTCCCGATACACCTAACACCGAACGCGGCCAACCCGTGTGCTCAAACAAAGTTAAATCAAAGAAAAACTCTACTTTGTCTTTAATTATTCGTTGCCATTAAAATTAAACGATGATTACGTTGCCTCCGGATGAGGAGAGCACATAACGCCATACGGAAGCTTTCTGTGTAAGCATTCAGGTTTGTTTAAAACTTTTCTCAGTTGAGTCTAGCGGTTATAGCGTCCAAACTAGAGCAGCGGCCAGTACGAACGATGGTCAGCACTGGTACAAAAGAATTAAACTGTCCCTAGAAACATTCACACAAGTGCGAAGCGATCCACCAGAATATAGGTTTCACACATGGCGTTGTGAATGCTATACATATCAGTCCACTCAATTATGGAAATCGCGCACGAACCCTACCTAACCATTCCACTAACCGTGATGTTAAAATAAAGGAAACCCGAACCCATAAACAAGTTTCGAATCTCACACCCCCTACTTCCTGATTCTCTCACCATTTGACAGCAAGCATGCCCCGACACACCAATACATACAATTTTTTTTTTCACATTCACTCTCCCTAGATGCCGTCTGGGCAATCAAAACGCACGATTTTATGATGAATCATCGCTAAGGGAATGCACTTCAACTTTTAACAATTTATTTATATTTTTTAAAGAAAACGCGTGTTTGCTCAACGGCGCGATGAGCCAGAGTTTATTTTAGACCTGAAAATACATTTCAAAGAACTTAAAACTAACTTAAATTCTATTATATTAATCTAGTCTTCTTGATGTCCGATTCCTGAAAGATATATACTAATCATATGTTCCCAAATATTGATAAATTAAAAATCTTTCAATGTAGTTCTCAAAATCGAATTTGAGTACAAGATTATATTTAGACATTTATAATAGTCATATTTCACTGACAAGTTAATAGTTAGATATTTCGTCCAACAGTTTTTAAATGGTCTCAAAAGTATTTTAAATTTGCACCATCCTGTCCGTCGGGTGGTTATACAAGTGGAAAGTGCACCACTTTTCCAATGCTTAGTTACTCTAGTGCAAATATTTTATGCACAATACAGATAAAACTGTTTCAGGTAGTCTTTATTGACTAGTAACTAGATTTGAACTAGTTCATTTTAATTCCAAGTTTCGACTCTTGGATTATAAAGTATTGTTGCATTACCAACAATATTAGCCAACCAAATAAATACATTTAATAATGATTACAAAGAATAAAAGTTAAATGGCTTTTGCCATAAAGCCACAGAATTGTAAATAGTATGAAATCTAGTAAGATTCTTACCTTATACATGTCTCCTGTTCTCCTAAATGTGTTCTGCCCTCTTCTGCTCCCACTTCCATGTTTCCGAAGCCCTCATGGTCATCCATGGAATCTGAATTAGAAAGAAAAATGAGTTACTTTATTTAGTTACAAAACACACAGATTTGACGGGAGGTATTGTGCTGGCCACATTAGATTTCTTAATATGTGTACAACACATAATTAGTTAGCGGGAGGTACTGTTGCTTTAGTGTTTTATGTATGTATACAAAATACACAGATTTGACGGGAGGTATTGTGCTGGCCACATTAGATTTCTTAATATGTGTACAACACATAATTAGTTAGCGGGAGGTATTGTTGCTTTAGTGTTTGTATGTATGTATACAAAATACACAGATTTGACGGGAGGTATTGTGCTGGCCATATCAGATTTCTTTATATGTGTACATCACACAAATAGTTAGCGGGAGGGACTGTTGCTTTAGTGTTTGTATGTATGTATACAAAATATACAGATTTGACAGGAGGTATTGTGCTGGCCATATCAGATTTCTTTATATGTGTACATCACACAAATAGTTAGCGGGAGGGACTGTTGCTTTAGTGTTTGTATGTATGTATACAAAATACACAGATTTGACGGGAGGTATTGTGCTGGCCACATATTTCTTAATATGTTGCTTTAGTATATATATTTATGTATGTGTGTGTATTATCACTATTTGTGATCAGCGGGAGGTATTGTTGATGAAAAAAATACTGTCACTTTTAAACTGTATTAGTTGGCGGGAGGTACTGTTGCTTTAGTTAGTGTATGTATATATGTATGTGTTTTATCGCCATTTGTAATTAACGAGAGGTATTGTTGATAAATATATCTACTGTCACCTTTACACCTTAATTAGTTGGCGGGGGGTATTGTAAAAAAAATCAAGTGCACCTTAGCACACTTGAGATTGGTTGTTTTATTTTATTTAAAAGTATACCCCTTTCCTACATATACGTTTTAAGGGAGGCATTGATTTGTAACAAAAAAATAATAAAATTTAAATTCTCAATTTTTATCCCAAAATGTTCCCCTTCTCTTGAATTACTAAACGGTGGGGGTATGATCCAGATATTGATTTTTGTGTGACAAAGATAAATATATTGTAAGACAGAGACAACACGACATAGAATAACAAGTAGGGGATGGAACACTCCCTCGAAAATATTTATTTTTCTAAGACAGAGAGCAAAATATATAACTATTTCATTCTAATAGACTCTTCTTTTTACTATAATTTTTTTTGGGGAACATGGTGTTAAGTCTGCAGCATATCTCGGTGAAACTTGTAGTGAGGGTTACAGTGTAAGTGTACGTAATGTTTTCGGTCTAAAATTTTACTTGAAGACCATAACAGTTTTTAATAAAGAACTATACTAAAATATAATCCAAAATTTTTCAAATTTAGTATTTAAGACTTTTATATCAAGGGGAACAACATATTGTATTTTGACTAAAATTGATAAACCGGAAGTGGTACTTTACTTGAAGCCCATAACAGTTTTTAATGACAAACTATATTAAAATATAATCCAAAAATTTTCAAATTTAGTATTTAAGACTTTTATGTCAAGGGGAATAACATATTATATTTTGACTAAAATTGATAAACCGGAAGTGGTACTTTACTTGAAGCCTATAACAGTTTTTAATGAAAAACTATATTAAAATATAATCCAAAAATTTTCAAATTTAGTATTTAAGACTTTTATATACAGGGGAATAACATATTATATTTTTACTAACATTGATAAACCGGAAGTGGTACTTTACTTGAAGCCCATAACAGTTTTTAATAAAAAACTATACTAAAATATAATCAAAAAATTTTCAAATTTAGTATTTAAGACTATTATATAAAGGGGAATAACATATTATATTTTTACTAACATTGATAAACCGGAAGTGGTACTTTACTTGAAGCCCATAACAGTTTTTAATGAAAAACTATATTAAAATATAATCCAAAAATTTTCAAATTTAGTATTTAAGACTTTTATATAAAGGGGAATAACATATTATATTTTTACTAACATTGATAAACCGGAAGTGGTACTTTACTTGAAGCCTATAACAGTTTTTAATAAAAAACTATATTAAAATATAATCCAAAAATTTTCAAATTTAATATTTAAGACTTTTATATAAAGGGGAATAACATATTATATTTTTACTAACATTGATAAACCGGAAGTGGTACTTTACTTGAAGCCCATAACAGTTTTTAATGAAAAAATATATTAAAATATAATCCAAAAATTTTCAAATTTAATATTTAAGACTTTTATATAAAGGGGAATAACATATTATATTTTTACTAACATTGATAAACCGGAAGTGGTACTTTACTTGAAGTCTATAACAGTTTTTAATGAAAAACTATACTAAAATATAATCCAAAAATTTTCAAATTTAGTATTTAAGACTTTTATATAAAGGGGAATAACATATTATATTTTTACTAACATTGATAAACCGGAAGTGGTACTTTACTTGAAGCTTATAACAGTTTTTAATAAAAAACTATACTAAAATATAATCCAAAAATTTTCAAATCTAGTATTTAAGACTTTTATATAAAGGGGAATAACATATTATATTTTTACTAACATTGATAAACCGGAAGTGGTACTTTACTTGAAGCTTATAACAGTTTTTAATAAAAAACTATACTAAAATATAATCCAAAAATTTTCAAATCTAGTATTTAAGACTTTTATATAAAGGGGAATAACATATTATATTTTTACTAACATTGATAAACCGGAAGTGGTACTTTACTTGAAGTCTATAACAATTTTTAATGAAAAACTGTATTAAAATGAAATTTATTTGAGAATTATGGTTTTTATATAATGCCTTTCTTAAAAATGTATTCCCTGTACCAATATTTTTGCAAACCAGCACAATACCTTCCGCCAATCCTGTATATTTTGAAAAAAATCACTGTGTATATAGTTTTCCGCTCTGTATATATTTCCACCTATACAACCCGCTCTATACAGATCCTGAACGGTATGTGTGTATAGGGATATAGTAGCTTTAAGTCTTTCGTCGAATCATTATGAAGTGTGAACTGACATAGCTGTACTGCGCGTACAGGAGAGTATTCTAAAATTTCTTCTATCTTTTACAACTAAGCTATTCATTCTTCTTCCAATATATTATTCATTTCTCCTCATGATATGTTCAAACCAATGTAATCGTTTGTATCTATCGAGAAATTTCTATCACTTGAGCTATTTCCCTTATCTTTTAAATCATTGCCCTATCTTTCCATGCCCCCAACATTTATCTCAACATTTCATCTCTACCGTATTAATTTTATTTTGATATAGGAGATATAGAATATAATAATATAGAATAATCTGTTGTAATAAATCTCGTTGCGCAAAAAACTGTAGTAATTGACAGATAAATGCAAAATGTCAGTGTCAAAAATCAGATTTTTACATATATCCTTAAGAAATACCTCTAATACTGTCAATGAATTTGAAGAATTTTGAACATAGAATAGTAGGACAAAAATTCTCATAGAACGAAAGACGAGATACAATTTCAATTATTTGTACAAGAAATATTAAATTCGTTACTTACAGGGCGCGAGCAGTCATGTGACTTTGTTGGCCTTGGCAAGCAGAATAACGGTTAATAATTATTTACATAGATGTCACAATTTTTCTTTCAAAATTTCGAAATATTCTGATGTTTATTTGTCATCAATAAAAATAATCCACATGGAGAGGTATTGTGCTATTAACAACAGATTTTTTTACCTCCCGCTACCCTTGGTAAGGGAGGTATAGGGGTCGTACAAAAAATCGCAAAAAAATAAAATAAATAAATAAATATTTCATCACGGCATATTACCCATTGCTGGGTGTGCCAATCTGTCTCATACACAGATATCGGTAATGATGGAATATTTGTACCGTGTGGGCGCTTACCAGGCGTCACCTCACGGGCACTCAATTATTTCAAATTAATAATAGTAACGTTTTAAAACGAAAATTTTAAATAGAACAATAGTTTAGGAACTTAACTTTACATGCAGGTATGTATTTAAATAAAAAAATAAATAAATATATTATCACGGCATATTATCTATTGCTGGGTGTGTTAATCTGATTTGTACACACATTCTGTAATGATAATGACATATTTGTATTGTGCAGGTTTTTACCACAAGGGTTAATTTTATTTAAAATTTGAATTATTTGGCGTTGGTCGAGATCGAATCGGATTCCCCAGATTCGCGACCAGACATCAGCACGCGGCAACGAGACCCCTTAGGTAAATGGCGGGAGGTATTGTGTTGGCCAATCATGATAATAATATCGGAACATATTAGAGAAATACTTGAAATTTTCAAAAATTTTGCCCTCCATGTGTATCAGGGTGTGTATGTTTTGACAACCAAATACGGAAACGATAAATCACCCCGACTTGATTTATTAGCCGTTTCAGACCCCCTACAAACGTACGTCTATGCAAGACGCACCATGCATTTGTTTAAAATTTCTAAAAAAACGTAATTTTGAACGGATTTATACTATTCATAATCGTGGCAACCATGACACGGCTACTTGATTTTTGTTTATTTTGGCTACACATTAATATCTACTAAAACAAATATCATCTTAAACTCATTAGACGAATTTAGAGCCCGCCAAAGAAAAGACGATCGCAGTTGCCTAGCAACTGGGTGACATTGTTTGTTTGGATAGATGTAAAATTAAAATATTTATACAAGCTGTCATATGTTTGATATATTGCAATTTTTTTCGTTACACAAGAAATTTTTAGATTTATTTTAACTTAATATAAATATTTATTCGACTGGTTACTTGAAATTGGATTCAAGATAAATTTAGATTTTTATATTGTTGTAATGAAATATTACAATACTTACAAAATTTTCTTTTTTAAAATTAGCCAAAAACGAAAAACGAAACCGTTAAATTCCATCGAAAATTACTCCTTTCAATAAGTGCTTTAAACACTTAGGTTTATATATACTACATTCCATAAATTATACATAAAATTCACAGAAACCAACAAGACGCAAATTGTTACTTTACTGCCTGTTGATTGATACGTAAACAACGTGAGTCGTAAAATGTAAATGTAACCAAAATTTTAAACGAATTCACGATTTATGTTGTTCAACTTAAAAATGCAGAGGACTTTATGAAGTTTACAGATCCGCGTTGTTGATAAACATTCATCATATGGCTTCTAGAAAACTTTTATATACAGTCAAAAAAGTATACATATTAAAATATAAACAAATTATATAGTTAGATAATCTATAAACTATAAAAAAAATATGTTTCATCCCCTACATATTTAACAAAATATATATTTAATTACTCAGGGTAGTTGTCTTAACTACCCTCCCAAAAATGATTGTGATACAGCCACTCCTTAAGTTAAGAGGGGATGTTATATGTTTAAATACTATTTTAACACTATAAACTATAAAAAATATATATCTCACCCCCTGAATATTTAAACAAAATGTATATTAAATTACTCAGGGTAGTTGTCTTAAGTACCCTACCAAAAATGGTTGTAATACAGCTACTCCTTAAGTTAAGAGGGGTGTTATATGTTTAAATACTATTTTAACACTCTAAACTATAAAAAATATATATCTCATCCCCTGAATAGTTAAACAAAATGTACATTAAATTATTCAGGGGGGTTGTCTTAAGTACCCTACCAAAAATGGTTGTAATACAGCTACTCCTTAAGTTAAGAGGGGTGTTATATGTTTAAATACTATTTTAACACTCTAAACTATAAAAAATATATATCTCATCCCCTGAATAGTTAAATAAAATGTATATTATATTACATTACTATAAAAGTAGAAAACATATATTCAACAAGGTATAAAAAAGCGTCTCCCTTGGAAAAAAAATATGACTTACCATTTGATGACATATTTTCAGCATAGGTCCTCTCGTCTGAATTCTAAATACAGCCGAATTTGTATAAACATTCATATTTCATTTTAAATATTAGTTTAAATATTAATATTTACTGCACAGATATATACATCCATCCGCTTCAGCGTCTCCCAAGATTCTAAGTCGTGCCAAGGCGTACTAGTCGGCGCTTTAAACAAGTTACGTATGGATCGCGGCAACACAAATTAATGCAAAATAAAATATATTAAACTATTTTAAATATTTCAGTACAGTCCTGGTCTACCCCATAAAATGTTTTCCCATAGTATAGAGGCTTGACAAAGTGTCTGTAGTTAATTTTAGTCTTCATACCACTCATAAATTTAAAGTGAAGTGGTTGAAAATGTTTTTAAAATGTTGGTTGTAACATACACTTCCCTGTTACGAATACTAGTATATATTCGTGGGTGGCAATGAAAAAAATATCACTTATAGACATTAGAATTTAAAAAAATAATAAATTAAATTAACACCCAACCAATAATTTATGAAATAAATTTAAAAATATTTGGTGTCGGTCGCAATAGAACCCGTTCCCAAGATTCGCGAGAAGTGCCGCCAATATTTTTACATATTTACTTATGCTGAAAACTGAAAGTTCCATTATTGTTCCATTTACTATTTTCTTTATAAAACGTTAATATTATTATTTGAATTGACTAGATACACACATACACACAGACATCATGAAAATGTTAAAATTGGATTGCAAGGACCTTAAAACGTGGTCACCAAAATCTCGCGATTTTTAGCACGATCCTTATACCTCCCTTACTAAGGGTAGCGGGAGGTAAAAATCTGTTGTGGCTAGCACAATACCTCTCGCCATTTTCATTTTAAATTGCGTGTCTAGTAATAATGTTTTTCCAAGTCCATGTGGATTATTTTCCTCGACAAGTATATTCCATAAAATTGATAACAAATAAACAAATATTTTTAATGATAAATTATTATCCAGAGCCCCATATTTGTTTGCTAAGGCCAACAAAGTCACATGACAGCCCGCGATAGATAAGTAACGAATTTAACATTTCTTGTACACACAAATAATTGAAATTTCTTTCGTTCTATGAGGAATTTTGTTCTACTCTTCTAATATGTTCAAAATTCATTTATTATTATTTTTTAACAGGAAGTATAAAATTATTTAAAAACGTTTCATACATTTTTGAAAACCTTTCAACATAAAATACTACACTGAAATTTGTAAGATAAGACTAGGGTATGTTGCGACAGTAAAAACTTAAAAAAATGTTATACATATTTTGGCTTATCGTAGCTTTCAAATGCTGTGCTAAAATTTTGGTGGACCACATGTGCATAAGTGTGCAAGCCCAGACGTTCTCAAAATATTGTATTTTTACTTACCGGAAGTAAAAAGAACCCATCGTAATATATTTTTACATTCCGTCACTTTTAGGTACAGAAGGTATCGTCTGATTATATTTTGGTTACAATTGGTCAACCGGAAGTCTTCCATTTGAAGATTTTAACATTTTTTATACACATAAAATATTCTAATTACACCCAATCTTTATATTTACGTATTTTTAAATTCATTCTATGAGCAAGTTTTCTCCGTTTCTTCTAACTGTTAGAGGTTTTTCCAATTCATTAATATACCTACAATTCTAAATATTTGTCGATAAGACAAATGGCTAGAGCGATGAGCAGTTTAGTAGTAGAAGGAAGAAGAAACAGAGGAAGACTAAAGATAAGATGGAAGGCCGTATTGCGGAGGACTTGAGAGAAAAGGAACTGAATGAATAGTTTCTGCCCCTGGATGGAACATTTTGAGATCGTTTGTTTCTTTCCCTACCCTGGGGTTAATGGGCCATCAATCTTGTGACTTGAGGTTCACAGTCCACCCCTAATATGCATAGGGGTGGCACCACATTTCTTCTTAGGTATAATTCTTATTCTTAGACATAAGACACTGTAAGAACATATTGCTATATTGTTTTTCTCAATAGAGCGATTATAAATTTATTTTACACGAATACAAGTCTGCCATTAATAAATTAGCTTTAACAACGTTTTTATCTCTCGCTAAGAGAGGTATTGGATTCATGCTACAAATCGCATATCCAGATTTTAATGATTAAGCATGTTTTAAGGCCCTACAAACCGATTTTAACATTTTTACGATGATATTTGTGTGTGTATAATACGTAATATCTATTTAACTACATGTTTCTCTATCGGACATTACTGAGAAGAGCTGAAAAGGTTTTGGTAATAATTGGACAACCGGAAGTAACAGATTCTTAATAATCTAAATATTATATTTTGAAAATTTGGTGTTGCAAGTAACCAATTCAAAATTAAAACGTTTGTAACTTTGTCAAAATTTACCTTTTCTGAGAATACATATTATTTATTGTATTAATAGTTAAATATTTAAAATTATAGGTATATAACAAATTATTTCTTCGTAGGATGAATTTAAATTAACAAAACTAACAAAAGTTTAAGTAGAATTTTTGATGTAGACTGTGCGTCGGTTTGCTATGTGTGGGGTTTGCTGTGTGTGTGGGTGTGTGTGTGTTGCAGTTAAAGCAAAACTAATTAATCATTAGTAAAAGACATACGACAGACAACTACTTGAGTTCCTGATATATTTTCTCGTTTCTCTAAACTTGAACTGTTTTTTTTTTGTTTTTTTTGCCTACGCTAATGTCAGTAATGTCTTAGTAGCTTAAGGTATATTTTGTAAAAACAATATTTTCTTTAGTATTTGGACTGATTTTAATATGCAAATATATATTTAAACCTTTGGATTAGATTTGTCTACTGGTTTCTGATAGGTTGGTACATGCAGGGTTAATCGATTTCATAATTTATTGTAAAATACCCAACCCCAAATGTATTCGTACCCTCTGAAAAAGTATGTTAACAACAAGAAGAAATAAATTTTTAGATTACAAGAGTAGGACTTGTCTTTTGTCATAAATTTGCCCGTAGATTATTGTTTAAATGAGAAATTTGGTTAAGAACATTGTGTTTAAATCCAGTACACCTTATTAATACATAAAATAATATTGTAACATAAAATATATTTAGTTCAGAGGGTACGAATACATTTGGGGTTGGACTCATAGATTCATTTACCTTGGAAAATATCTGGCTAGGCATGAGTTCTTCTGGTTCAAAGTTACTGGACACTTATTATTGTTATACAGAAATAATTCAATATAAACTAAAGAAGGAATAATAGACATATATTTATTATAAATATAAGGTACTTCATTGTCATTAACATTGCAAATATATAATTTTATGTTTCTATAATGTGATAAAATATATTTTTGGCAAAATTCTTAGGTATTATTACATTTCTTTGACAATCTAAATACAATATTATATTAGTTCTATTAATATTTATAATCTAATTATAGTTAAATAAATAAAAATATTTATTTTGATAGTATATTATGACAATTTTTATGTAAATAAGGCTTTAGTATAGTAAGATGCTTAGAATTTGAGCGTGGTGAATTTTGGAAAGCAATCTTTATAAAATATCAAGAAATTTTAATACAATACGCATCTGTATCGCTTTACCTAGCGTTAAATTTGTAAGAAAAGGTGATGGCGTCAGTCTTTTGGCATTGATTATCTTGATAAAGGAAAAACTGTAATTAGACAATACTACGCCATACTTTTAGACAAGCTGAAAGCAGCAATTCAAGAAAAACTACATCTTTTCCCGAAACTCAAAACGTTTCTCGCTTCGATCCAACGAAGAAACCATCGAAGCATCGAAAAGTTAGAAAAACGTTGGACCAAATGTGATGATCTCAGAGAAGACCCATTTAAAATTAGTCTCAAATTTTAAGCATCGCCCTTACACAAATTAAGTACGTTCTATATAAGGAAAAACATTTTATAATATCTTTACCTTTGGCTGTATTCCTCTGGTAGCCTAGCTCGTCCTTGTAGACCATACCCTTGCGGGGGAGCTCTCCCCCTGGCATACAGCTGATGTGGGGCACTTGGCCCCCCCGTAGGATACTGTCCAAACTCCCCCCAACCAAGCAGAGGACCAGGGAAAGCTGAATATGCTTGTGGACCGTACCCTAGTCCACTGTGGACGGGGGGATGACCAGACAGGGACGAAAGGGATGGATGGGACAGAGAGGGGTGGGGTAAAGTGGGGGGCAAGGGGGTAGTGTAACGGGGGACCAAATCCGGCAAGGGAATGTCGTCTGCAAAATAAATGGCAAAATAACAAAAATAAAATGTGTTTTTATTCAAAATTTGTCACCAGGAGTGTGGAATTTATAATTACTAGCTATCATCACAAAGTCACATGACTGCTCGCGCCCTATTGTATTTAACATATACCAAAAATTCTACTTATATCTATTATTTATATTTAGATTTTTTAAATTTAAATTCATTCTATAAAGAAATTTTGTCCTACTCGAGATGTTTCCAATTCATTGTCGGAAGTAACAATATTTCTGAAGGGTATGTGTAATATACCTATAATATTATATATTTAACTATTAATACATTAAGAAATAATATAATGTATTCCCAGAAAAAGTCTCCAAATTTTTGACACTGACATTTATCTGTCAGTTACAAACAATTTAAATTTTCAACTATTTTCGGCTGTAAAATTTATTGCAACAGATTATTTTATATATTATATTTCTTTTATCTCTAAATATAATATATTTTTGGGACTGGGACGTAAATAGATATTATTATAATATTTAAGAAATCCGCCATTTTATCATGCATCCGTTCAGTGTGTGTATTTATATTACAATAAACAAAATCCTGTCTGCACTTCAGCCAATGGGAACGCGCGGCGGCCGACAAAACATCAACACATAAACAAATGCTGGCGTCTGGTCCTATGGAAAAACCGGGAGGCGAATTGTTTGTTTGTGTTTTGTTTTAGAAAAAAAAAACATGGAGGAAATGAATGTTGTACAGATTTCACCAAAATGTCTATTTCTTAAAATATTTTTTGTATGAATTTTTGATTGTATTTTAAGCGCAAACTAACAACATATGTACATAAGTATTTATTCAAAATCTATGCCTTTTTGAAATGTATTAGTAAAAGTATGTAGTCATCATGTCATCAATCATCTTGTCGAAAAGATATCGACATAAAATAGCACCCAGAAAGTCTCAAATTACACCATTAATATTATTTTTTCACACCAAAGGCCACCAGGGTCGTTTGTGTACACTTAGAGCATAATTTTATAATTTGTCGTTACGGACCATTTAGCTAACATTAGAGAGAGAACGATAGTATTTGAGTTAGCGCGTAAAGAGGATCCACACACACACATACACACAGACATCATCGTGAAATGTTAAATTTGGATTGTAGGGACCTTAAAACGTGGCGATTTTAGCACGATCCCTATACCACCCTTACCAAGGGCAGCGGGAGGTAATTAAGCTTAAAACCACATAACCAATCATTTGAAAATAATTCCTGAGGGCCTTAAAAAACTGTCAGATGAATTCCTGGTGACAAACACTGCCAAAATTGCCTAAATTAATTAATTAAGTTCAAATTATCTAAACTTATAATATCAAAATATCTCCTTAAATTATGGAAATAAGAGAGAAAATATTACCTTTCGAAGAACAAGGGTTTGTTGTCCGGTTGGGTTGTCTTTTATTCTGTTGGGCTTGTAGATGTGTAGGAGGGTCAGGAGGACTGAAAAAAAAAGATTTTATGAATAAAAATTATACAGTGAGTCAAATGAAATATACAATTTCAGATTAACTATAACACACAAATCAAAATATTTGGGCCACTATCTCAATCGATATATGTATCAAGAATAAATAAAATTTTATTATATCTCGTATAGGTTTGGACATATAATATTATAGAATAATCCTGGAAGATTTTTGTGGGGGGTACGAGTACATTTAATATATATTATTGTATTATCAATTAAATATGTTTTTAAAATTATAGGTATGTTAATATTACATATATCCTTAAGAAATACCGCTAATACTGTCAATGAATTTAAAGAATTTTAGGCATATTAGAAGAGTAGGACCAAATTGTTCAAAGAACGAAAGAAGAAATACAATTTTAATGTGTGTATAGGGCGCGAGCAGTGGCCTTGGCAAGTAGATAAGATACTAGAAAATAGAGATTTTGAATTTTAAATGCGCCATTTCAAATTATAAAATATTTGGCGTCGGACGGAATCGAACCAGTTTCCAAGATTCGCGTGAAGTGAAGGTATCGAAGAAAAACTATTTTGGGCTGCCATTTCCGGTTATCTGATCTTAAAACTTAGTCATTTACCAAAATCTCGATATGTGATTTTTAGCACGGTCCCTATACCTCCCTTAAGGGTAGCGGGAGGTAAAAATTATAATACTTGACACCTATGTACATTATTACTAGCTATTATTCTAACATGGGCTCCCATATCTGTTTGTCAAGGCTAACAAAGTCACATGACTGCTCGCGCCCTATGCAACATAAAATGAATTTTGGTTTCGTACATAGATCTATAAATTTTACTACTAATCTATTAAAACTCTTTAATCGTTTTAATCTCAATCTTTCAAATAAAATTTACAAACATAAACACACACATACACTCCCTCGTTAAGACGGTAACCGAGCATATCCCGTACCCATACATCACAGGCCGTAATGCTGTGTGGTTTGTAGTGTCGTATAGGCGAAGCAATGCGTCACAATTTGAGATGTGTTATTTTGGGTTGCCAGTCACACTGCAGCGATTAATAGCTGAAAAGTATGCGAGAACATTCGTCTTATACGAGACGCATACACATACGCGCGCGTATAGGGAAATTACATACGTACAAATGATGGGAAATAAATACTTTGTAACGATTTGCTGTAATTTGTTGCACAGACACATAAAAATCTGTTGCGGCCAGCACAATACCACCCGTCATTTACCGAGGGGGTTTTGTTGACGCGTGCTTGATGTCCGGCCGCGAATCTTCGGCCAACGCCAAATAATTCGAATTTTAAATAAAATTAAACGCCCGCACAATACAAATATGTGTATAGGGCGCGATAATATATTTATTTGTTTTTACTTTCCGTCACCTTTAGGTAAGGGAGGTATTGTCTTTGGTCAAAAAATTCAATGATGAGTTTTTACTGAATAAGCACGTTTTAGGGTCCATATAATACGGTTTTACCATTTTTACGATGATGTCTGTATGTTTGTGTGTCTGTGTGTGATTATAATTTTTTCGTATTCCTCAAGTTTACATCCAGAAGAACAACTGATTAGATTTTGGTTATAATTGGTCAACCGGAAGTAGTCTCATTTGAAGATTTAACAGTTAAATTAGCTTTATTGACATTTAACGTTATTATAATTTAAAGAATATTCTCTATACGATTTGATTACAATTTATACTTCATATTCAATAGATACAGAGTTAAAGAATTTTAAAAAAATTAAATTTTATAATTCAGCCAGCTATGCCAAACTTGGGAACTAGTAATATATTCATATAATTCAAATTGACAGATGTCAGTATCAATAAAAAGTAAATTAATGTGGCAGATATGAGGATGTTGAAGTAGATATTGGGGAATACACGGAAAGATACGATAAGAAACAACTCTAGTGTTCCAAGTTTTTAGAAAGATACAAGAAAGACGATTACATTGGTTTGAACATGTCATGAGGAGAAATGAAGCATTATATTGGAACAAAAATGAATAGTTTAGTAATAGGACGTTAAAGAAACAGAGGAAGACCAAAGATAAGATGGAAGGACTGTATTGCGGAAGATTTGAGAAAAAGGAACTGAATGAGAACGACATGCAAAAATAGCGACCCCTAACGAATGGGAAAAGCTAAAGAAGAAGAAGATGCCAGTGCCAAGTGCAATTTGAATAGTTTGTTTATGAAATAATTTTACTGGAAATTTAGAATCTTTTGTAAGAAAAATTATACACAAGAATGACGGAAGGTATTGTGCTGGCCACAACAGATTTTTTAAATTTAAATACATACATCTGTCAGTTACACACATTTGAGCTGAACTACGTAACCACGGAGATATGTTTAAAGCATAAGCTCCGAGATATAATTTTTATATTTATAAATTTATCCATAAAATATATAGAAAAAGTATTAAAGAAAACTTGTAGACAATGGATTAATCTTCACCACAAAATCGTCTCCCATCCATCTTCCCGAAACTCAAAACGTTCCTCGCTTCGACCCAACGAAGAAGCCATCGAAGCAGTGAATGCTTCTTTGAGGACCTCAAGAAAATCATTTTATTATTACACATTTATTTTGCTTCAACTTAAATCCATATAATTCATTTTAATCATCTGAAATTATGCTGTGAAGATCATACGACCATCGTACGGACGATTTGTGTTACGATTCTGTGCGTCGGTAATACAAAGATCTAATTTATCCTCAAAGCCATTGCGTGAAGTTATGAAGCAGTTGTGGTGTTCTGTTTGACGTTTATATCGTTGCCTGGCAACGAGAACGATTCTCGTATTTTTAAATGTCACGGTTATTGGAAACAGACCTACAGATTGTATTTTCAGAGGAAAATTAAATTAATAAATTATCCTGTTACACGAAAAATGTGATTCGGCCCGCCATTTTATTTTTTAATAATGTAACATATGGATTACTTTACATGATCCTTTTCAGGATAACTCTGGGCCAATAATAGCCGTCAAGATATAAAATTTCAACGTTTGTTGTTATTAGGTACCCTGTTCCCCTGAAATATTTAATTAAATGATGTTTTTTGTATTGCTTATTAATATAGCAATTATTTTACATATGATTCATTTTGTCAGTAACCTTTTTAGGATAACTCTGGGCCAATAATAGCCGTCAAGATATAAAATTTCAACGTTTGTTGTTATTAGGTACCCTGTTCCCCTGAATTATTTAATTAAATGATATTTTTTGTATTGCTTATTAATATAGCAATCATTTTGCATATGATTCATTTTGTCAGTAACCTTTTTAGGATAACTCTGGGCCAATAATAGCCGTCAAGATATAAAATTTCAACGTTTGTTGTTATTAGGTACCCTGTTCCCCTGAATTATTTAATTAAATGATATTTTTTGTATTGCTTATTAATATAGCAATCATTTTACATATGATTCATTTTGTCAGTAACCTTTTTAGGATAACTCTGGGCCAATAATAGCCGTCAAGATATAAAATTTCAACGTTTGTTGTTATTAGGTACCCTGTTCCCCTGAATTATTTAATTAAATGATATTTTTTGTATTGCTTATTAATATAGCAATCATTTTACATATGATTCATTTTGTCAGTAACCTTTTTAGGATAACTCTGGGCCAATAATAGCCGTCAAGATATAAAATTTCAACGTTTGTTGTTATTAGGTACCCTGTTCCCCTGAATTATTTAATTAAATGATATTTTTTGTATTGCTTATTAATATAGCAATCATTTTACATATGATTCATTTTGTCAGTAACCTTTTTAGGATAACTCTGGGCCAATAATAGCCGTCAAGATATAAAATTTCAACGTTTGTTGTTATTAGGTACCCTGTTCCCCTGAATTATTTAATTAAATGATATTTTTTGTATTGCTTATTAATATAGCAATCATTTTACATATGATTCATTTTGTCAGTAACCTTTTTAGGATAACTCTGGGCCAATAATAGCCGTCAAGATATAAAATTTCAACGTTTGTTGTTATTAGGTACCCTGTTCCCCTGAATTATTTAATTAAATGATATTTTTTGTATTGCTTATTAATATAGCAATCATTTTACATATGATTCATTTTGTCAGTAACCTTTTTAGGATAACTCTGGGCCAATAATAGCCGTCAAGATATAAAATTTCAACGTTTGTTGTTATTAGGTACCCTGTTCCCCTGAATTATTTAATTAAATGATATTTTTTGTATTGCTTATTAATATAGCAATCATTTTACATATGATTCATTTTGTCAGTAACCTTTTTAGGATAACTCTGGGCCAATAATAGCCGTCAAGATATAAAATTTCAACGTTTGTTGTTATTAGGTACCCTGTTCCCCTGAATTATTTAATTAAATGATATTTTTTGTATTGCTTATTAATATAGCAATCATTTTACATATGATTCATTTTGTCAGTAACCTTTTTAGGATAACTCTGGGCCAATAATAGCCGTCAAGATATAAAATTTCAACGTTTGTTGTTATTAGGTACCCTGTTCCCCTGAATTATTTAATTAAATGATATTTTTTGTATTGCTTATTAATATAGCAATCATTTTACATATGATTCATTTTGTCAGTAACCTTTTTAGGATAACTCTGGGCCAATAATAGCCGTCAAGATATAAAATTTCAACGTTTGTTGTTATTAGGTACCCTGTTCCCCTGAATTATTTAATTAAATGATATTTTTTGTATTGCTTATTAATATAGCAATCATTTTACATATGATTCATTTTGTCAGTAACCTTTTTAGGATAACTCTGGGCCAATAATAGCCGTCAAGATATAAAATTTCAACGTTTGTTGTTATTAGGTACCCTGTTCCCCTGAATTATTTAATTAAATGATATTTTTTGTATTGCTTATTAATATAGCAATCATTTTACATATGATTCATTTTGTCAGTAACCTTTTTAGGATAACTCTGGGCCAATAATAGCCGTCAAGATATAAAATTTCAACGTTTGTTGTTATTAGGTACCCTGTTCCCCTGAATTATTTAATTAAATGATATTTTTTGTATTGCTTATTAATATAGCAATCATTTTACATATGATTCATTTTGTCAGTAACCTTTTTAGGATAACTCTGGGCCAATAATAGCCGTCAAGATATAAAATTTCAACGTTTGTTGTTATTAGGTACCCTGTTCCCCTGAATTATTTAATTAAATGATATTTTTTGTATTGCTTATTAATATAGCAATCATTTTACATATGATTCATTTTGTCAGTAACCTTTTTAGGATAACTCTGGGCCAATAATAGCCGTCAAGATATAAAATTTCAACGTTTGTTGTTATTAGGTACCCTGTTCCCCTGAATTATTTAATTAAATGATATTTTTTGTATTGCTTATTAATATAGCAATCATTTTACATATGATTCATTTTGTCAGTAACCTTTTTAGGATAACTCTGGGCCAATAATAGCCGTCAAGATATAAAATTTCAACGTTTGTTGTTATTAGGTACCCTGTTCCCCTGAATTATTTAATTAAATGATATTTTTTGTATTGCTTATTAATATAGCAATCATTTTACATATGATTCATTTTGTCAGTAACCTTTTTAGGATAACTCTGGGCCAATAATAGCCGTCAAGATATAAAATTTCAACGTTTGTTGTTATTAGGTACCCTGTTCCCCTGAATTATTTAATTAAATGATATTTTTTGTATTGCTTATTAATATAGCAATCATTTTACATATGATTCATTTTGTCAGTAACCTTTTTAGGATAACTCTGGGCCAATAATAGCCGTCAAGATATAAAATTTCAACGTTTGTTGTTATTAGGTACCCTGTTCCCCTGAATTATTTAATTAAATGATATTTTTTGTATTGCTTATTAATATAGCAATCATTTTACATATGATTCATTTTGTCAGTAACCTTTTTAGGATAACTCTGGGCCAATAATAGCCGTCAAGATATAAAATTTCAACGTTTGTTGTTATTAGGTACCCTGTTCCCCTGAATTATTTAATTAAATGATATTTTTTGTATTGCTTATTAATATAGCAATCATTTTACATATGATTCATTTTGTCAGTAACCTTTTTAGGATAACTCTGGGCCAATAATAGCCGTCAAGATATAAAATTTCAACGTTTGTTGTTATTAGGTACCCTGTTCCCCTGAATTATTTAATTAAATGATATTTTTTGTATTGCTTATTAATATAGCAATCATTTTACATATGATTCATTTTGTCAGTAACCTTTTTAGGATAACTCTGGGCCAATAATAGCCGTCAAGATATAAAATTTCAACGTTTGTTGTTATTAGGTACCCTGTTCCCCTGAATTATTTAATTAAATGATATTTTTTGTATTGCTTATTAATATAGCAATCATTTTACATATGATTCATTTTGTCAGTAACCTTTTTAGGATAACTCTGGGCCAATAATAGCCGTCAAGATATAAAATTTCAACGTTTGTTGTTATTAGGTACCCTGTTCCCCTGAATTATTTAATTAAATGATATTTTTTGTATTGCTTATTAATATAGCAATCATTTTACATATGATTCATTTTGTCAGTAACCTTTTTAGGATAACTCTGGGCCAATAATAGCCGTCAAGATATAAAATTTCAACGTTTGTTGTTATTAGGTACCCTGTTCCCCTGAATTATTTAATTAAATGATATTTTTTGTATTGCTTATTAATATAGCAATCATTTTACATATGATTCATTTTGTCAGTAACCTTTTTAGGATAACTCTGGGCCAATAATAGCCGTCAAGATATAAAATTTCAACGTTTGTTGTTATTAGGTACCCTGTTCCCCTGAATTATTTAATTAAATGATATTTTTTGTATTGCTTATTAATATAGCAATCATTTTACATATGATTCATTTTGTCAGTAACCTTTTTAGGATAACTCTGGGCCAATAATAGCCGTCAAGATATAAAATTTCAACGTTTGTTGTTATTAGGTACCCTGTTCCCCTGAATTATTTAATTAAATGATATTTTTTGTATTGCTTATTAATATAGCAATCATTTTACATATGATTCATTTTGTCAGTAACCTTTTTAGGATAACTCTGGGCCAATAATAGCCGTCAAGATATAAAATTTCAACGTTTGTTGTTATTAGGTACCCTGTTCCCCTGAATTATTTAATTAAATGATATTTTTTGTATTGCTTATTAATATAGCAATCATTTTACATATGATTCATTTTGTCAGTAACCTTTTTAGGATAACTCTGGGCCAATAATAGCCGTCAAGATATAAAATTTCAACGTTTGTTGTTATTAGGTACCCTGTTCCCCTGAATTATTTAATTAAATGATATTTTTTGTATTGCTTATTAATATAGCAATCATTTTACATATGATTCATTTTGTCAGTAACCTTTTTAGGATAACTCTGGGCCAATAATAGCCGTCAAGATATAAAATTTCAACGTTTGTTGTTATTAGGTACCCTGTTCCCCTGAATTATTTAATTAAATGATATTTTTTGTATTGCTTATTAATATAGCAATCATTTTACATATGATTCATTTTGTCAGTAACCTTTTTAGGATAACTCTGGGCCAATAATAGCCGTCAAGATATAAAATTTCAACGTTTGTTGTTATTAGGTACCCTGTTCCCCTGAATTATTTAATTAAATGATATTTTTTGTATTGCTTATTAATATAGCAATCATTTTACATATGATTCATTTTGTCAGTAACCTTTTTAGGATAACTCTGGGCCAATAATAGCCGTCAAGATATAAAATTTCAACGTTTGTTGTTATTAGGTACCCTGTTCCCCTGAATTATTTAATTAAATGATATTTTTTGTATTGCTTATTAATATAGCAATCATTTTACATATGATTCATTTTGTCAGTAACCTTTTTAGGATAACTCTGGGCCAATAATAGCCGTCAAGATATAAAATTTCAACGTTTGTTGTTATTAGGTACCCTGTTCCCCTGAATTATTTAATTAAATGATATTTTTTGTATTGCTTATTAATATAGCAATCATTTTACATATGATTCATTTTGTCAGTAACCTTTTTAGGATAACTCTGGGCCAATAATAGCCGTCAAGATATAAAATTTCAACGTTTGTTGTTATTAGGTACCCTGTTCCCCTGAATTATTTAATTAAATGATATTTTTTGTATTGCTTATTAATATAGCAATCATTTTACATATGATTCATTTTGTCAGTAACCTTTTTAGGATAACTCTGGGCCAATAATAGCCGTCAAGATATAAAATTTCAACGTTTGTTGTTATTAGGTACCCTGTTCCCCTGAATTATTTAATTAAATGATATTTTTTGTATTGCTTATTAATATAGCAATCATTTTACATATGATTCATTTTGTCAGTAACCTTTTTAGGATAACTCTGGGCCAATAATAGCCGTCAAGATATAAAATTTCAACGTTTGTTGTTATTAGGTACCCTGTTCCCCTGAATTATTTAATTAAATGATATTTTTTGTATTGCTTATTAATATAGCAATCATTTTACATATGATTCATTTTGTCAGTAACCTTTTTAGGATAACTCTGGGCCAATAATAGCCGTCAAGATATAAAATTTCAACGTTTGTTGTTATTAGGTACCCTGTTCCCCTGAATTATTTAATTAAATGATATTTTTTGTATTGCTTATTAATATAGCAATCATTTTACATATGATTCATTTTGTCAGTAACCTTTTTAGGATAACTCTGGGCCAATAATAGCCGTCAAGATATAAAATTTCAACGTTTGTTGTTATTAGGTACCCTGTTCCCCTGAATTATTTAATTAAATGATATTTTTTGTATTGCTTATTAATATAGCAATCATTTTACATATGATTCATTTTGTCAGTAACCTTTTTAGGATAACTCTGGGCCAATAATAGCCGTCAAGATATAAAATTTCAACGTTTGTTGTTATTAGGTACCCTGTTCCCCTGAATTATTTAATTAAATGATATTTTTTGTATTGCTTATTAATATAGCAATCATTTTACATATGATTCATTTTGTCAGTAACCTTTTTAGGATAACTCTGGGCCAATAATAGCCGTCAAGATATAAAATTTCAACGTTTGTTGTTATTAGGTACCCTGTTCCCCTGAATTATTTAATTAAATGATATTTTTTGTATTGCTTATTAATATAGCAATCATTTTACATATGATTCATTTTGTCAGTAACCTTTTTAGGATAACTCTGGGCCAATAATAGCCGTCAAGATATAAAATTTCAACGTTTGTTGTTATTAGGTACCCTGTTCCCCTGAATTATTTAATTAAATGATATTTTTTGTATTGCTTATTAATATAGCAATCATTTTACATATGATTCATTTTGTCAGTAACCTTTTTAGGATAACTCTGGGCCAATAATAGCCGTCAAGATATAAAATTTCAACGTTTGTTGTTATTAGGTACCCTGTTCCCCTGAATTATTTAATTAAATGATATTTTTTGTATTGCTTATTAATATAGCAATCATTTTACATATGATTCATTTTGTCAGTAACCTTTTTAGGATAACTCTGGGCCAATAATAGCCGTCAAGATATAAAATTTCAACGTTTGTTGTTATTAGGTACCCTGTTCCCCTGAATTATTTAATTAAATGATATTTTTTGTATTGCTTATTAATATAGCAATCATTTTACATATGATTCATTTTGTCAGTAACCTTTTTAGGATAACTCTGGGCCAATAATAGCCGTCAAGATATAAAATTTCAACGTTTGTTGTTATTAGGTACCCTGTTCCCCTGAATTATTTAATTAAATGATATTTTTTGTATTGCTTATTAATATAGCAATCATTTTACATATGATTCATTTTGTCAGTAACCTTTTTAGGATAACTCTGGGCCAATAATAGCCGTCAAGATATAAAATTTCAACGTTTGTTGTTATTAGGTACCCTGTTCCCCTGAATTATTTAATTAAATGATATTTTTTGTATTGCTTATTAATATAGCAATCATTTTACATATGATTCATTTTGTCAGTAACCTTTTTAGGATAACTCTGGGCCAATAATAGCCGTCAAGATATAAAATTTCAACGTTTGTTGTTATTAGGTACCCTGTTCCCCTGAATTATTTAATTAAATGATATTTTTTGTATTGCTTATTAATATAGCAATCATTTTACATATGATTCATTTTGTCAGTAACCTTTTTAGGATAACTCTGGGCCAATAATAGCCGTCAAGATATAAAATTTCAACGTTTGTTGTTATTAGGTACCCTGTTCCCCTGAATTATTTAATTAAATGATATTTTTTGTATTGCTTATTAATATAGCAATCATTTTACATATGATTCATTTTGTCAGTAACCTTTTTAGGATAACTCTGGGCCAATAATAGCCGTCAAGATATAAAATTTCAACGTTTGTTGTTATTAGGTACCCTGTTCCCCTGAATTATTTAATTAAATGATATTTTTTGTATTGCTTATTAATATAGCAATCATTTTACATATGATTCATTTTGTCAGTAACCTTTTTAGGATAACTCTGGGCCAATAATAGCCGTCAAGATATAAAATTTCAACGTTTGTTGTTATTAGGTACCCTGTTCCCCTGAATTATTTAATTAAATGATATTTTTTGTATTGCTTATTAATATAGCAATCATTTTACATATGATTCATTTTGTCAGTAACCTTTTTAGGATAACTCTGGGCCAATAATAGCCGTCAAGATATAAAATTTCAACGTTTGTTGTTATTAGGTACCCTGTTCCCCTGAATTATTTAATTAAATGATATTTTTTGTATTGCTTATTAATATAGCAATCATTTTACATATGATTCATTTTGTCAGTAACCTTTTTAGGATAACTCTGGGCCAATAATAGCCGTCAAGATATAAAATTTCAACGTTTGTTGTTATTAGGTACCCTGTTCCCCTGAATTATTTAATTAAATGATATTTTTTGTATTGCTTATTAATATAGCAATCATTTTACATATGATTCATTTTGTCAGTAACCTTTTTAGGATAACTCTGGGCCAATAATAGCCGTCAAGATATAAAATTTCAACGTTTGTTGTTATTAGGTACCCTGTTCCCCTGAATTATTTAATTAAATGATATTTTTTGTATTGCTTATTAATATAGCAATCATTTTACATATGATTCATTTTGTCAGTAACCTTTTTAGGATAACTCTGGGCCAATAATAGCCGTCAAGATATAAAATTTCAACGTTTGTTGTTATTAGGTACCCTGTTCCCCTGAATTATTTAATTAAATGATATTTTTTGTATTGCTTATTAATATAGCAATCATTTTACATATGATTCATTTTGTCAGTAACCTTTTTAGGATAACTCTGGGCCAATAATAGCCGTCAAGATATAAAATTTCAACGTTTGTTGTTATTAGGTACCCTGTTCCCCTGAATTATTTAATTAAATGATATTTTTTGTATTGCTTATTAATATAGCAATCATTTTACATATGATTCATTTTGTCAGTAACCTTTTTAGGATAACTCTGGGCCAATAATAGCCGTCAAGATATAAAATTTCAACGTTTGTTGTTATTAGGTACCCTGTTCCCCTGAATTATTTAATTAAATGATATTTTTTGTATTGCTTATTAATATAGCAATCATTTTACATATGATTCATTTTGTCAGTAACCTTTTTAGGATAACTCTGGGCCAATAATAGCCGTCAAGATATAAAATTTCAACGTTTGTTGTTATTAGGTACCCTGTTCCCCTGAATTATTTAATTAAATGATATTTTTTGTATTGCTTATTAATATAGCAATCATTTTACATATGATTCATTTTGTCAGTAACCTTTTTAGGATAACTCTGGGCCAATAATAGCCGTCAAGATATAAAATTTCAACGTTTCGTTGTTATTAGGTACCCTGTTCCCCTGAATTATTTAATTAAATGATATTTTTTGTATTGCTTATTAATATAGCAATCATTTTACATATGATTCATTTTGTCAGTAACCTTTTTAGGATAACTCTGGGCCAATAATAGCCGTCAAGATATAAAATTTCAACGTTTGTTGTTATTAGGTACCCTGTTCCCCTGAATTATTTAATTAAATGATATTTTTTGTATTGCTTATTAATATAGCAATCATTTTACATATGATTCATTTTGTCAGTAACCTTTTTAGGATAACTCTGGGCCAATAATAGCCGTCAAGATATAAAATTTCAACGTTTGTTGTTATTAGGTACCCTGTTCCCCTGAATTATTTAATTAAATGATATTTTTTGTATTGCTTATTAATATAGCAATCATTTTACATATGATTCATTTTGTCAGTAACCTTTTTAGGATAACTCTGGGCCAATAATAGCCGTCAAGATATAAAATTTCAACGTTTGTTGTTATTAGGTACCCTGTTCCCCTGAATTATTTAATTAAATGATATTTTTTGTATTGCTTATTAATATAGCAATCATTTTACATATGATTCATTTTGTCAGTAACCTTTTTAGGATAACTCTGGGCCAATAATAGCCGTCAAGATATAAAATTTCAACGTTTGTTGTTATTAGGTACCCTGTTCCCCTGAATTATTTAATTAAATGATATTTTTTGTATTGCTTATTAATATAGCAATCATTTTACATATGATTCATTTTGTCAGTAACCTTTTTAGGATAACTCTGGGCCAAAATAGCCGTCAAGATATAAAATTTCAACGTTTGTTGTTATTAGGTACCCTGTTCCCCTGAATTATTTAATTAAATGATATTTTTTGTATTGCTTATTAATATAGCAATCATTTTACATATGATTCATTTTGTCAGTAACCTTTTTAGGATAACTCTGGGCCAATAATAGCCGTCAAGATATAAAATTTCAACGTTTGTTGTTATTAGGTACCCTGTTCCCCTGAATTATTTAATTAAATGATATTTTTTGTATTGCTTATTAATATAGCAATCATTTTACATATGATTCATTTTGTCAGTAACCTTTTTAGGATAACTCTGGGCCAATAATAGCCGTCAAGATATAAAATTTCAACGTTTGTTGTTATTAGGTACCCTGTTCCCCTGAATTATTTAATTAAATGATATTTTTTGTATTGCTTATTAATATAGCAATCATTTTACATATGATTCATTTTGTCAGTAACCTTTTTAGGATAACTCTGGGCCAATAATAGCCGTCAAGATATAAAATTTCAACGTTTGTTGTTATTAGGTACCCTGTTCCCCTGAATTATTTAATTAAATGATATTTTTTGTATTGCTTATTAATATAGCAATCATTTTACATATGATTCATTTTGTCAGTAACCTTTTTAGGATAACTCTGGGCCAATAATAGCCGTCAAGATATAAAATTTCAACGTTTGTTGTTATTAGGTACCCTGTTCCCATGAATTATTTAATTAAATGATATTTTTTGTATTGCTTATTAATATAGCAATCATTTTACATATGATTCATTTTGTCAGTAACCTTTTTAGGATAACTCTGGGCCAATAATAGCCGTCAAGATATAAAATTTCAACGTTTGTTGTTATTAGGTACCCTGTTCCCCTGAATTATTTAATTAAATGATATTTTTTGTATTGCTTATTAATATAGCAATCATTTTACATATGATTCATTTTGTCAGTAACCTTTTTAGGATAACTCTGGGCCAATAATAGCCGTCAAGATATAAAATTTCAACGTTTGTTGTTATTAGATACCCTGTTCCCCTGAATTATTTAATTAAATGATATTTTTTGTATTGCTTATTAATATAGCAATCATTTTACATATGATTCATTTTGTCAGTAACCTTTTTAGGATAACTCTGGGCCAATAATAGCCGTCAAGATATAAAATTTCAACGTTTGTTGTTATTAGGTACCCTGTTCCCCTGAATTATTTAATTAAATGATATTTTTTGTATTGCTTATTAATATAGCAATCATTTTACATATGATTCATTTTGTCAGTAACCTTTTTAGGATAACTCTGGGCCAATAATAGCCGTCAAGATATAAAATTTCAACGTTTGTTGTTATTAGGTACCCTGTTCCCCTGAATTATTTAATTAAATGATATTTTTTGTATTGCTTATTAATATAGCAATCATTTTACATATGATTCATTTTGTCAGTAACCTTTTTAGGATAACTCTGGGCCAATAATAGCCGTCAAGATATAAAATTTCAACGTTTGTTGTTATTAGGTACCCTGTTCCCCTGAATTATTTAATTAAATGATATTTTTTGTATTGCTTATTAATATAGCAATCATTTTACATATGATTCATTTTGTCAGTAACCTTTTTAGGATAACTCTGGGCCAATAATAGCCGTCAAGATATAAAATTTCAACGTTTGTTGTTATTAGGTACCCTGTTCCCCTGAATTATTTAATTAAATAATATTTTTTGTATTGCTTATTAATATAGCAATCATTTTACATATGATTCATTTTGTCAGTAACCTTTTTAGGATAACTCTGGGCCAATAATAGCCGTCAAGATATAAAATTTCAACGTTTGTTGTTATTAGGTACCCTGTTCCCCTGAATTATTTAATTAAATGATATTTTTTGTATTGCTTATTAATATAGCAATCATTTTACATATGATTCATTTTGTCAGTAACCTTTTTAGGATAACTCTGGGCCAATAATAGCCGTCAAGATATAAAATTTCAACGTTTGTTGTTATTAGGTACCCTGTTCCCCTGAATTATTTAATTAAATGATATTTTTTGTATTGCTTATTAATATAGCAATCATTTTACATATGATTCATTTTGTCAGTAACCTTTTTAGGATAACTCTGGGCCAATAATAGCCGTCAAGATATAAAATTTCAACGTTTGTTGTTATTAGGTACCCTGTTCCCCTGAATTATTTAATTAAATGATATTTTTTGTATTGCTTATTAATATAGCAATCATTTTACATATGATTCATTTTGTCAGTAACCTTTTTAGGATAACTCTGGGCCAATAATAGCCGTCAAGATATAAAATTTCAACGTTTGTTGTTATTAGGTACCCTGTTCCCCTGAAATATCTAATTAAATGATATTTTTTGTATTGCTTATTAATATAGCAATCATTTTACATATGATTCATTTTGTCAGTAACCTTTTTAGGATAACTCTGGGCCAATAATAGCCGTCAAGATATAAAATTTCAACGTTTGTTGTTATTAGGTACCCTGTTCCCCTGAATTATTTAATTAAATGATATTTTTTGTATTGCTTATTAATATAGCAATCATTTTACATATGATTCATTTTGTCAGTAACCTTTTTAGGATAACTCTGGGCCAATAATAGCCGTCAAGATATAAAATTTCAACGTTTGTTGTTATTAGGTACCCTGTTCCCCTGAATTATTTAATTAAATGATATTTTTTGTATTGCTTATTAATATAGCAATCATTTTACATATGATTCATTTTGTCAGTAACCTTTTTAGGATAACTCTGGGCCAATAATAGCCGTCAAGATATAAAATTTCAACGTTTGTTGTTATTAGGTACCCTGTTCCCCTGAATTATTTAATTAAATGATATTTTTTGTATTGCTTATTAATATAGCAATCATTTTACATATGATTCATTTTGTCAGTAACCTTTTTAGGATAACTCTGGGCCAATAATAGCCGTCAAGATATAAAATTTCAACGTTTGTTGTTATTAGGTACCCTGTTCCCCTGAATTATTTAATTAAATGATATTTTTTGTATTGTTTATTAATATAGCAATCATTTTACATATGATTCATTTTGTCAGTAACCTTTTTAGGATAACTCTGGGCCAATAATAGCCGTCAAGATATAAAATTTCAACGTTTGTTGTTATTAGGTACCCTGTTCCCCTGAATTATTTAATTAAATGATATTTTTTGTATTGCTTATTAATATAGCAATCATTTTACATATGATTCATTTTGTCAGTAACCTTTTTAGGATAACTCTGGGCCAATAATAGCCGTCAAGATATAAAATTTCAACGTTTGTTGTTATTAGGTACCCTGTTCCCCTGATATATTTAATTAAATGATATTTTTTGTATTGATTATTAATATAGCAATCATTTTACATATGATTCATTTTGTCAGTAACCTTTTTAGGATAACTCTGGGCCAATAATAGCCGTCAAGATATAAAATTTCAACGTTTGTTGTTATTAGGTACCCTGTTCCCCTGAATTATTTAATTAAATAATATTTTTTGTATTGCTTATTAATATAGCAATCATTTTACATATGATTCATTTTGTCAGTAACCTTTTTAGGATAACTCTGGGCCAATAATAGCCGTCAAGATATAAAATTTCAACGTTTGTTGTTATTAGGTACCCTGTTCCCCTGAATTATTTAATTAAATGATATTTTTTGTATTGCTTATTAATATAGCAATCATTTTACATATGATTCATTTTGTCAGTAACCTTTTTAGGATAACTCTGGGCCAATAATAGCCGTCAAGATATAAAATTTCAACGTTTGTTGTTATTAGGTACCCTGTTCCCCTGAATTATTTAATTAAATGATATTTTTTGTATTGCTTATTAATATAGCAATCATTTTACATATGATTCATTTTGTCAGTAACCTTTTTAGGATAACTCTGGGCCAATAATAGCCGTCAAGATATAAAATTTCAACGTTTGTTGTTATTAGGTACCCTGTTCCCCTGATATATTTAATTAAATGATATTTTTTGTATTGCTTATTAATATAGCAATCATTTTACATATGATTCATTTTGTCAGTAACCTTTTTAGGATAACTCTGGGCCAATAATAGCCGTCAAGATATAAAATTTCAACGTTTGTTGTTATTAGGTACCCTGTTCCCCTGAATTATTTAATTAAATAATATTTTTTGTATTGCTTATTAATATAGCAATCATTTTACATATGATTCATTTTGTCAGTAACCTTTTTAGGATAACTCTGGGCCAATAATAGCCGTCAAGATATAAAATTTCAACGTTTGTTGTTATTAGGTACCCTGTTCCCCTGAATTATTTAATTAAATGATATTTTTTGTATTGCTTATTAATATAGCAATCATTTTACATATGATTCATTTTGTCAGTAACCTTTTTAGGATAACTCTGGGCCAATAATAGCCGTCAAGATATAAAATTTCAACGTTTGTTGTTATTAGGTACCCTGTTCCCCTGAATTATTTAATTAAATGATATTTTTTGTATTGCTTATTAATATAGCAATCATTTTACATATGATTCATTTTGTCAGTAACCTTTTTAGGATAACTCTGGGCCAATAATAGCCGTCAAGATATAAAATTTCAACGTTTGTTGTTATTAGGTACCCTGTTCCCCTGAATTATTTAATTAAATGATATTTTTTGTATTGCTTATTAATATAGCAATCATTTTACATATGATTCATTTTGTCAGTAACCTTTTTAGGATAACTCTGGGCCAATAATAGCCGTCAAGATATAAAATTTCAACGTTTGTTGTTATTAGGTACCCTGTTCCCCTGAATTATTTAATTAAATGATATTTTTTGTATTGTTTATTAATATAGCAATCATTTTACATATGATTCATTTTGTCAGTAACCTTTTTAGGATAACTCTGGGCCAATAATAGCCGTCAAGATATAAAATTTCAACGTTTGTTGTTATTAGGTACCCTGTTCCCCTGAATTATTTAATTAAATGATATTTTTTGTATTGCTTATTAATATAGCAATCATTTTACATATGATTCATTTTGTCAGTAACCTTTTTAGGATAACTCTGGGCCAATAATAGCCGTCAAGATATAAAATTTCAATGTTTGTTGTTATTAGGTACCCTGTTCCCCTGAATTATTTAATTAAATGATATTTTTTGTATTGCTTATTAATATAGCAATCATTTTACATATGATTCATTTTGTCAGTAACCTTTTTAGGATAACTCTGGGCCAATAATAGCCGTCAAGATATAAAATTTCAACGTTTGTTGTTATTAGGTACCCTGTTCCCCAGAATTATTTAATTAAATGATATTTTTTGTATTACTTATTAATATAGCAATCATTTTACATATGATTCATTTTGTCAGTAACCTTTTTAGGATAACTCTGGGCCAATAATAGCCGTCAAGATATAAAATTTCAACGTTTGTTGTTATTAGGTACCCTGTTCCCCTGAAATATCTAATTAAATGATATTTTTTGTATTGCTTATTAATATAGCAATCATTTTACATATGATTCATTTTGTCAGTAACCTTTTTAGGATAACTCTGGGCCAATAATAGCCGTCAAGATTTAAAATTTCAACGTTTGTTGTTATTAGGTACCCTGTTCCCGTGAAATATTTAATTAAATGATATTTTTTGTATTGCTTATTAATATAGCAATCATTTTACATATGATTCATTTTGTCCGTAACCTTTTTAGGATAACTCTGGGCCAATAATAGCCGTCAAGATATAAAATTTCAACGTTTGTTGTTATTAGGTACTCTGTTCCCTTGAATTATTTAATTAAATGATATTTTTTGTATTGCTTATTAATATAGCAATCATTTTACATATGATTCATTTTGTCCGTAACCTTTTTAGGATAACTCTGGGCCAATAATAGCCGTCAAGATATAAAATTTCAACGTTTGTTGTTATTAGGTACCCTGTTCCCCTGAAAAATTTAATTAAATGATATTTTTTGTATTGCTTATTAATATAGCAATCATTTTACATATGATTCGTTCTGTCCGTAACCTTTTTAGGATAACTCTGGGCCAATAATAGCCGTCAAGATATAAAATTTCAACGTTTGTTGTTATTAGGTACCCTGTTCCCCTGAATTATTTAATTAAATGATATTTTTTGTATTGCTTATTAATATAGCAATCATTTTACATATGATTCATTTTGTCCGTAACCTTTTTAGGATAACTCTGGGCCAATAATAGCCGTCAAGATATAAAATATCAACGTTTGTTGTTATTAGGTACCCTGTTCCCCTGAATTATTTAATTAAATGATATTTTTTATATTGCTTATTAATATAGCAATCATTTTACATATGATTCATTTTGTTCGTAACCTTTTTAGGATAACTCTGGGCCAATAATAGCCGTCAAGATATAAAATTTCAACGTTTGTTGTTATTAGGTACCCTGTTCCCCTGAATTATTTAATTAAATGATATTTTTTATATTGCTTATTAATATAGCAATCATTTTACATATGATTCATTTTGTCCGTAAACTTTTTAGGATAACTCTGGGCCAATAACAGCCGTCAAGATATAAAATATCAACGTTTGTTGTTATTAGGTACCCTGTTCCCTTGAATTATTTAATTAAATGATATTTTTTGTATTGCTTATTAATATAGCAATCATTTTACATATGATTCATTTTGTCCGTAAACTTTTTAGGATAACTCTGGGCCAATAATAGCCGTCAAGATATAAAATTTCAACGTTTGTTGTTATTAGGTATCCTGTTCCCCTGAATTATTTAACCAAATGATATTTTTTGTATAGCTTATTAACAAGGTAAACAAAATTAATTTTGTTTATTGATTCAAATGCAGAATTGTATGCCCTACAAAATTTATTTGAAGCTTTTTTACCTAAAATAATTAGGGAAACAGGAAATTAGGAAATTTTGCCGATTGCTTCAAGGGATATGGTTTATTTGGTATCTGTATATCTTAAAATTAAGTCACTTTTAAGACAGCCTATAGAAACATATTTATTTAACCTACACAAATAAAAAAGAATACTTTATAACCATTTTTTTGTAAATTAATGATAAAATTTAAGTCAAATTCTGTAAAATATTTTCTCCTATAAACTAAGGAAATGATATTTCTTCTTCGCGCGTATTTTTAAATAACACTAATAAACATTTCACAGTCTACATGATTTTTAAATAAATATCGTGTAGTGAGAAATGTGAATTTTTTTGTTTCAGAACACTCTGAGATATAAATAGCATGAAATTTTTTTGCTTCCTTCTTATTCGAGTGATTTAAAGACTATTTCGGTCTTTGTTTACAGAAAATATTCGTTTTTTTACTAACGATATGATTGTATTGTTTTCTTAGATTTTTTTACATTATGTACATAAAAATTGTTGTGGCCAACAGAATACCTTCCGTTAAATTTAATTTTTATTCATGCAAATACTTAAAATTAAATATAAATACAGGGTTGATTCGATTTTGGTTACGATTGCTTAACCGGAAGTACCCTAATTTAAAGAGTTGAACAGTGCAAAATAAATTAAAATGACTTACCAATCATCAGAATCACAGTCACGGAATCCTTTGGCGAATGGGTTGCTTTGAATTTTCAATTGAGTAATCTGAAAAAAACAAATAATTAATTTCATATTTTTCAATGTGTTGAAGCATCTTACCACTTATTATACATCTGCACGCATTTAAACAATAATAAATTATGTAATTATTTAAAAAATATATATGAAATTATTTTGAACATACCCTGTGATTTTGGTAGGCCGTAACTGCTGTAAACGCCGTTTCAGGGAAAACAAATGTTTTGAATCCATCCCTGGATGTAGGTTCTGTACAAGACGATGCGCTGTTGTTTCTAGGGGGGAGGTACACCACGTGAAATCTAGGTTGATATCTGTGCATTGAATTCAAAATTATCTGGAACATACAAATAATTAAATTTTTCAAAGTTACTTAACTTAATTAACTTACATGCCCGTTTTCATCTAATTGATTATTTGTAAGCTTCAATTTATCAAACGAGGTGGTTTGTTTCATCCATTGACCACCACTGGCGGGACTGTCAGGGTGGACATGTATTCTGGGGGGTGAAACGGGGTCTGCTTTACCAGCGACCACCCAACTTGAACTGCAACAAAAAGACGCAATTCCAAAATTTGCCCTAAGTAGAAAATAGTGCTAACCCCCTCGCGGGGTTAGCTCAACCCCCTCGTTACGCCAACATTGGGGAGAAATTTAATATTGAAATGCTGAAGGAATAATTATTTATTCAGTATATAAACTTACTATTAAAACATTTATAACAGTTTTTGAATGAAGTTTTGTTGAATAATAGTTACAGCAAAGCCGCGTGACTGAGTGTCTGGTCGCGAATCTGGCCGACTCAATCCCCAAATATTTGAATTTTAAATGGTAAAAAATTCCCCCCTGTGGCAGACCCATCAATGATGATATAAATGTTACATATATTTTTACATATTATGTTGGAAACTGTATTAAATTCCTTTCCATATAATTATTGCGTTGTGTTAAAATATATAGAAAAAGTATTAATATAAACCTGTAGAAAATTTAATAATCTTTAATTTTTATACAACACAAATCTCGAAATAATGTTTAAAAGTGTCGAAGAAAAACTATTTTGAGATTCCAGTAATCCAAAATCTAATGGCATCTTTCCATATAAGAGTAAGGAACGTTAGTATTTGAGTTAGAGCGTAAATAGGATTCACACACGGACACATACACACAGACATCATCGTGAAAATATTAAAATTGGATTGTAGGGACCTTAAAACGTGGTTAAATATGAATTAGCTCACCTATGAAACGCATATCTGTATCTCTTATCATCTACAGGTACGAAATCCATCATGAGAATGTATTCTGCTATTGGATCGAGTCCTGAGAGTCGAACCTGGAACGTTGGAAACATACGTCGACCTGCTTTCGTGACTATCATCTCAGTACCTTCAACCCAAAAAAAAAATTGTTATAACATTCGTTACCGCGGTTACAATACGCTTTTTGTAAGACGTGGCATCAATTCGGAGTATAGAAATATTATTTACCTAACGCATGGAATTCATCCCATAATGGCTTCATTTCCAAGCTGACGTGGACATTATGGAGAGCTACGGACGGAGTCATCAGGGTCTGTTCTTGTGTACATCTGTAATTAAAGAAACATTCCCTATGGAATAATATCTGTCGAACTTTCGTTTTGGTTATACATGATTGTAAAGCAAATTTGATGTGTTGTATGTTCCATTTCAAATTACTAATAAACCGGAAGTGGTATCATAAATGTACATCCGTCATCAAGTAGTTTACATGTTGATGTATAAATCATATGAAAGAAATTACTAACTTAATAAATAAGCGAGATATTTGCTGGGTCCACTAAAATATAAATTAATTCTATGAAGAAATTTTGTCCTAATTTATCGAAATGTTTCCAATTCATTGTCGGGATTGACACACTCTTCTTTATACTAGCAAGAACAAAGGATTTTTTCAAGAATCTGCTACCGGTTGTCCAATTGTTACCAAAACCTTTTCAACTCTTCCCGTTAATGTCAGATTAGGAAATACGTAGTTAAACAGATATTAAGTCTTATATTTTATGAGAAATCGTCCTTCCAACACACACTCACAGACATCGTAAAAATATTAAAACTTACCGTGTATGGTGTGGTATTTTTGTAGATATGTTGTTATTATCACCATCGCTCTCAGACGATAAGGAATCTGTGTTTCCCAAAGACGAGAAATGTCTTCTATCTTTGCCTGCAGTTTGCAAACATGCTGTAATAAATAAATTCTTTATACTTAGATGCGATCATTGATGGTATAGTTACATAATTTATTTTTAGATAAAATATTAAGTGTTAATTTGTCATAAGATATATTTAATCAATCCGTCAACACTTTAAGTATATTTGGCGTGTGTAGCCGCGTGTTTTAGATGACAAAAAAGTCACGCCATTTCAACCATCTTAAAAATGATCTCTTATATAATTATCAATCTAATTATATTACTTATATGATCGTATTACTAGGCTAATATGTCTGTATGTATGTATGTGTGTGTCTGTGAGTATGTGACGAAAGTTACGGATCGCATATCTTCAATACCACGATTCCAAAAATGAAATTTTTTTCGTTCAAGTTTACATCCAGAAGAACAACTGATTAGATTTTGCTTATAATTGGTGAACCGGAAGTAGCCTCATTTGATTGCATTTTATACTTCATATTCAATAGATATATAGAGTTAAAGAATTTTATAAATCAGCCAGCTATGCTAAACATGGAAACTACTAATATATAATTCAAATTGACAGATGTTAGTATCAATAAAAAGTAAATTAATGTGTGTTACAAGTTTCTAGAAAGATAGAAGAGAGATGATTACATTGGTTTGAAAATGTCAAGCCCAAAGATAAGATGGAACGTCTGTATTATAAAAATAGCGACCCCTAACGAATGGGAAAAGCTAAACCAATTTGCATAATTTATGAAATAATTTTACCGAAAATTTAGAATCTTTTGCACACAGGATTGGCGGAAGGTATTGTGCTGGCCACAACAGATTTTTTATTCATTAGAGTAGACAAAAATACATTTTCTCTCTCTCTTTCTCTCTAAACGAAATCACAAAGGTGTTGTATTTACAAATTGGCCAGATGCGTGTATATAGTCGTTTGACATTTCAGCAACGACATATCATGCGATCTAGAGATTCTTACATCTTGTCCGGTCTAAATCTAGTCACCCGGGCATAGAAACAACACATTGTTTCGATAAATATTTGTTACGAGATGCCAAGATACGATCGAATACATACGCGTAAACATTCAATAATTAATTTAAATGTGCGATATTTGGTCGACAAATGTTGATCCTACACAAAATGGATTACTAAAAGGACAAAGAAAAAACCAAAATAATTAAAACAATCATATTACATTGTACAAAATACACAATACCTCCCGCCATTTACCTATGGGGTTTCGTTACCGCGTGCCCGATGTCTGGTCGCGAATCTGGGGAATCCGATTCAATCCCGATCAACGCCAAATATTGGCATAAAATTAACCCTTGTGGTAAACGCCCGCACAATACAAATATGTCTTTATCATTACCGAAATGTGTGTACAAATCAGATTAGCACACCCACCAATTTATTGAATATGAAGTATAAAATGCAATCAAATCGTATAGAGAATAATATATTCTTTAAGTTATAATAACGTTAAATCTTCAAATGAGGCTACTTCCGGTTCACTAATTATAACCAAAATCTAATCAGTTGTTCTTCTGGATGTAAACTTGAGGAATACGAAAAAATTATAATTTTTGGAATCGTGTTATTGAAATTATGGAATCCGGATGTTTTGTCACACACACACAAACACACAAACACACATACATACAGACATCATCGTAGAAATGGTAAAATCGTATTATGGACCCTAAAACGTGCTTATTCAGTAAAAACTCATCATTGAATTTTTTGACCAAAGACAATACCTTCCTTACCTAAAGGTGACGGAAGGTAAAAATGTGTAAACCGTTTTGTTCTTTGCAACAAATTTAACGCATTACGTTTGGTAATATTGAAGGTATTATATGTTAATAGAATTGTTTCCCTACATTAGCATGATTTTTCAAAGACCACACATATATCCTCTAGTTTGCTAGTTCCGAGAATCTGTCAGCTGTCCCGAGCCGGGATGCCTTGAAGTCATTAGCAACGTTCCCTGGATGCCTAAGCGACGTCTACATAATATCAGTTAATTTCACGTCGCGTCCAACTAAATACGTAGACGATGTCGCAGACAACAGAGAAATATGTGAGAATTGTAAATTTGGAAAGTAGAAAAAACGGTAGATAAAAGTTCCAGTTTATTCTCTATGAAATATTAATTATAATATTATACAAACAATTAAATCCTTGTCCAATACATTTTTTTGTGTAAATTCCTTTAATAGTTTAATATGAAAGTCTCCGACGGTAGATAATTCAAGACTGAAGACGCCCCGATACTAAAATAAACCAACCACAACCGCGACGGATGAGCGTGATGTCTTGAGATAAATCTTCTACACTTTCGTATTTGTACAAAAGATTTACGCGCTCTTGTAACTAATTTGTTGCTGTTTTTTTACAAAAAATCCAAAAGATATAACCAATTTGTATTTTAATATGAAATAGCTAACTTGTTAGAATTATTTAACATATCATTTAATTTTGTTCATATTTTTGACATGTCGCTAACTTTAACTCCTCAATTAAGGACACTAGGCATTAGGATTATATATTTTACTTATGATTACAATACAAAATATTTAAGACGATGGAAGAGGCCCACGAATACTATTTTTCGGCTAAAATTGAATGAGAAATTATGATATTTGACTTCAATGTAGCTATCATTCTGACACATGACTGCCCATGCCCTATTGTATTTAACATTTCTTGTATACCTACACTCCACACCAAAAATTCTACTTATATCTATTCCTTATAGATTGTTTAATTTTAAATTCATTGTATCAATAAATTTTGTCCTTATTTTTCGAAATGTTTCCAATTCATTGTCGGTATTGACAGTATTTTTGAACGATAAATGTTATATACTTATTAAATATTTAACTATTAATACAATAAGAAATAATCCCAGAAAAATCTTCAGTAATGTCTCCGAATTTTTGACACTAACATCTGTCTATTACAAACATTATTATTATATTTCTTTATCTCAAGAACAAAAGATTTTTTTAAGAATTCCGGTTGTTCAATTATTACCAAAACCTTTTCACCTCTTCCCATTAATGTCCGGTTAAGAAATACTTAGTTAAACAGATATTAAGTATTATAGTTTTTGAGAAATCATCCTTCAAACATACACACACACACAGGCACACAGACATCATCGTAAAAATATTAAAATTGGATGGTAGGGACCTTAAAAAAATAACTCACCTTCTATTTGCTTCATTGGTGTAATATTTGAATAATTCCAATTTTCTGAATAGAAACAATCTGCTCCAATAGGCACCGTATTGTCACCATCTTCAGAATTACTTCTGCGTTGATATTGTTGATGGATCATTTTAACACTTATTTTTCACTCAAAAATGTTTTACAAATGTCCGACACTTATAATTTTATGTTACATAGTTTATTTTTCCATTATTATTAATGTTTCAACCTCTTAATAATTTTAACCATCATCTCTGTATTTAAATGAATAATATCGTTTTATTTTGTGGGGTACCAGTTGACCCCATAAGATTACTTACGCAATGAAAAACAACTCATTATTAATTCACAAAAATAAATCCACTTTAATCACTTATTCACAAATTCACTTTTCACTAATAAACTTGTTATTCGCACTATTAAAACAAAATATTTCACAGTCATTTGTTAATCATCACACAGGTAATTTTTCATCACTCGTGATATTCAGTTATCTCAGTGGGAAAAGTGAAAATTTGAAAATGAATGCTAACAGTGAATGTATAATAGTGAAAAGTGATGAAATTGTAAGTTGTCAACTGAAAAGTGGTGGGGGTATTTCAGGACAGGGTGGGGGGATGTAGGAAGTTAAGGGGAGGAGCGCTGTATAGTCAAAGAAGCAAATAAAACGGCTTTAGCATTAAAAGATGTCGAAATTATGCTAAAAATCGAAAAATCTGATTTTTATATTTTTACGATGATGTCTGTCTCTGTGTGTGTGTGGGTGTGTGTGTGTGTGTGTTGGAAGGAAGGTTTCTCAAAATCTGTAATACTTAATATTTGTTTAACTACGTATTTCTTCATCGGACATTATTGGGAAGAGCTGAAAATGTTTTGGTAATAATTGGACAACCGGAATTCTTAAAAATTCTAAATATTATTTTTTATTGTTCTTTGTATTAAAAAAGAGTAAATTCTCTATCTGATATATATAAATATTTTATTATATCTTTTATAGATTTCTTATTGTAATAATAGTTAAATATTTAAAATTATAAGTATATTACCCTTCAAAAATACTGTCAATCCCCACAATGAATTGGAAACATTTCGAAAAATTAGAAGAGTAAGACAAAATTTAAATTTAACTAAATATAAATAGAATTTTTGGTGTAGAGTATAGGTATACATGTGACTTTGTTGGCCTTGACAAGCAGCCATGGGGGCCCATGTCAGAATGATAGCTAGTAATTTTTATTTTCCAAATACATGTGGTTTATTTCCCGGCCAAAATATTGTCATTGTAGTTAGGTTTGACGTATTTTCCAACCCCTAAACGGGTAGGAAAAGGAATATAATATTAAACTAGTTTTAAAGAGATTTCTTCCTTGGATTATTCACCAGTAAGAAGGCGTTTTAGTCTTAGCTCCGCCTGTAAACAAACTAACGGTCCTTCTGATTCGTCCGTATTTTAACACCCAGATTAAACTCATAAATCCTCTGTATCCAATGCTGAAATGTTACAAATAGAGATGTGTCCTATAGACAAAATTTATTACTTCGGTATAATGTACAAGAGATCAAAGAGTACAGTGAAATTATTTTACTGGAAATATAGAATATTTTGCAAGAACATTTATGTATGAATTTGTACATACACAGAATTGACGGAAGGTATTGTGCTGGCCACAACAGATTTATACCTCCCGCCTTGCTTGGTAAGGGAGGTATAGGAAGAGTGCAAAAAATCACCAATGCAATCATATTTCTTGTATCTTTCTAGAAACTTGTAATACTAGAGTTATTTCCTTACCGTATCTTTCCGTGTTTTCCCCAACATCTATTTCAACAACATGCCACATTAATTTACTTTTTATTGATACTGACATCTGTCAATTTGAATTATATGATTAATAGTTTCCATGTTTAGCATAGCTGGTTGATTTATAAAATTTCTGTAAAATTCTTTAACTCTGTATCTATTGAATATGAAGTATAAAATGTAATCAAATCGTATAGAATATATTCTTTAAGTTATAATAACGTTAAATCTTCAAATGAGGCTACTTCCGGTTGATCAATTATAACCAAAATCTAATCAGTTGTTCTTCTGGATGTAAACTTGAGGAATACGAAATTATAGTTTTTGGAATCGTGGTATTGAAGTTATGGGATCCGGAATTTTTGTCACACACACATACATAGACATCATCGTAAAAAACTCATCATTGAATTTTTTGACCAAAGACAATACCTTCCTTACCTAAAGGTGACGGAAGATAATTACATTAATATTTTTTCTATATATTTTATGGATTAATTTATAAAACTGTAATTTTAATCCTAGACCCGACGCTTTAACACAATATACATGGTTATACTGTCAATGAACTAATCATTTCAAATAATAATATTAACGTTTTATAAAGTAGTCAATAGAACAATAATTATATGGAAAAGAACTTAATACAGTTTCCAGTATAAGTAAATATATAAATAGTTCACCAAATATCAAAATTATTGTTTATTTATTATTATTATTTTTATTATAATATGTGTAGCTCTAACAGGGGTACAGAATATTATTTGATAAAAAATAATTGATTCCAATTTAAAATAACTGCCTTGAAGGAATTTAGTTATTTTTCCACTTTTATGAATGTATACATCCAGCATAGATACAAATATAGATTCAAATTTGTTTTATTTTTACACTGAACTCTAAAAAAACGTGTTTCCTAAGGAATATTGCCGCTCTCTCGATGACGGAAAAATGTGGCGCGAAAAACGTATCCTAGATTGCTGTGACATTCAATGTCAACGCCTGCTGGATGTAGCGAGAATTTAATTGCAAATACGCTAAAAATATCATATTTGCTTATTAGCTACGTTTTATTGGATAGTAGTTATTTGCCAATATATTTTTTACCTCCCGCTACCCTTGTTAAGGGAGGTATGGGGATCGTCCTAAAATTTTGGTAAATGACCACGTTTTAAGGTCCCTACAATTCAATTTTAACATTTTCACGATGATGTCTGTGTGTATGTGTGTGTGTGTGGCTCCTCTTTACACTCTAATTAAAATACTATCATTCAGAAAGTTTTGAAATATTTGTACCTTATTCTAATATAGAAACAAGCCATTAGACAACCAAAAATGGCAGTTTACTAGAAAGATAGTTTCAAAAAATACCTTTAAATGTATTTTCTACAAGTTTGCTTTAATATTTTTTTTATATATTTTATGGATAAATTTATAAAGTAATATAGAAATTATATTTCGGAGCTTATGCTTTAAACATATCTCCGTGGTTACATAGTTCAGCTCAAATGTATGGACCTGACAGATAAATGTCACTGTCAAAACAATAATCATTTCAATTTAATAACAGTAATGTTTTAAAAGGAAAATTATACATAGAACAATAATTTTATGGAAAGGAACAAAAGAAATAAATAGATATATTATCACGGCATATTATCTATTGCTGGGTGTGCCAGACATCAGTCAAGCGGCAACAAAACCCCCTCGGTAATTGACGGGAGGTATTGTGTTGGTCACATCAGATTTTTCTTTATATTTTATGGATAAATTTATAAAATAAAATAAAAATTAAATATAACATAGCTCAAACGTATATAACTGACAAATAAATGTTAATGTCAAAAAAATAATCATTTCAAAATTAATAATAAATAGTAACATTTTAAAATGTAAATTGTAAATAGAATAATAAAAATAAAATAAGATATTTATAAGGTTTATTAGGGGTCACCTCATAGGCACTCACAGCTATAGTGGCGAAAACACCGCACGAATTACCTTAAAAACATATATACTAAATTGTATGTTATATTATTATATTTAAACATTTTAAAAACCTAGTAGTATATATTTTTGTTGCTTGGTGGCAGCACCTACGTGTTCAAAATCTCAATTTTATAAAGAAATTCAATAAAATAATATATGAATAAAATCGTGAATTTATGCTTTCCAGCGCGCGTTGACGTTCCAAGTATAACAGACTTGCACAAACCAAAATTCTATTTTTACATTGTTGTTTTTTAACATTTGTACAAAATTGAAACATATAGAACTACTTGTTTTAGCGTAGAAAATATGTTGAATTAATATGTAGAAAAATATCTACGCGAAGCAGCAAGATTTTGCACTATTTTCTAACAATTTTATGAATGAAATAAACATGCAATTAATTCAAAAATGAACACAAGATGATACTAAAAGTTTTGATTATATTTACATAGAAATTTATTGAATTATTAATACAAAAAAATATGAAATGAGGACATTGGTTGTTTTTACATTAAACCACAATAATTTTCAACTATTTTGTGATAATAATATTAATTTCTTTTCATTTTAAACATATATTTTCAATCCGTTTTCAAATATGAATTCGGCATATTTTCATTATTATTATTTTTGACTTTGTTATTACATATTTCAAAAAATATTTTAGATAATTTAATTCTCTTTGAAAATTTGATATCCTTGAAGATTTCTGCGTAAGACATGTTAAAATTAATTAATTTTGACTGGTGGTTAAAGTTTTGCTAAGCATTTATTAAAAATGGTCAAAATCTTTAAACATTTTTCAAAAATTACAACAAATTTTGATTTTACGGCCCTGTATCTCACAAACTAAATAAGATATTTTGATTCTGTTTAAAATTTGAAATCCTTGTAGATTTCTGCATAAGATACATAAAAATTAATTAATTTTGACCGGTGGTTACAATTTCACCAAACGATATTTAAAAAATGGTTAAATTTTTTAAACATTTTAAAAATTGTAACAAATTGTGTATTTATTGGCCTATATATTAAAAACTAATAGAGATAATTTAATTCTATATCAAATTTGAAATCTTTGAAGATTTCTGCATGTGATATACAGACATTAATTAATTTTAACCAGTGGTTAAGCTGTATTTACAAAATGGTCAAAAAAATACAGTTGTCAAAATAAAAAATGTCAAAATTTTAAAAAAAGTTTCAAACAAACCCTACTTTAAATTAAAAGATAAACAACTTTTCCTAATAATTTTTTTGTCTAAACCCTTTCAGTTTCCCAAAAATCAAGTGACCTACTTATTTCATAACCTACCTTGTATAGTCGAAATTTTGGGCCAAAATCCAAGGTGCCGTTGATATTTCGTCCCTGCTTTTTTCAACACTCTTCAAACAACACAAATATAGTCGAAATATTGTCCAAATAAACTTGTAACACTGATACACATCAACACTTGTCACTAATAACATTTGGTATTATTGTTTATATGTATTAAACCGTTAATATTATATTTACAAGTAAACTGAAACACTAAATACATGTTTGGGGGTCTTATTTCATCATTACACTTATTATCCTTTGTTAAAATTGTCCTTAAAAGGTCCTTAAAGTCTATTTATACGGCTGACGTTACTTGTAAATGTTTAACAATAAACAAATCGCAGCCATTTTGATGTAAACGTCAAGTTAATTAACAAATATATGTATTTCATTTATTTGATGATTATAAATACTGATAATTTATATTTAGCAATAATATTAATAAATATAAACTTTTTTGAAGTTAAATTTTGAAATTTCTTTTTGAAAATTGGGGAGAATTTCCAACAAAGACCCTATTTAGTATTGGTAGCGACATCTGTAGTCAACAAGTGTACTATATACGTGAAAATATTATAAAATATTTAAAATTGTTTTTTATGTATCCTGAGATATTCTAAATCATTGAATTTATAATAGTTTTTAATAAAATATTTTTTGTATAATAAACATGGTCGAAATATTGTTATTTTAGCTAGAAAATGGATTTTCTCAAATGTGTTAATTCCATTTCAATATTACTAGAGTACTCTATGGTGAAAATTGTGAACTATTATTTTATGTTGTGGTGTGAATAAGTACGTTGATGTATCGTGTAAATAGGCGAAAATAAATGCTTGGATTATTCAAATTGACCAATCAGATTTCTATAAATATTGTGGCATATTTGAAACATGTGTTAATTTTTGAATAGGGTATTTTTACATATGTGAATCAAATTATTCATAATTTGATAGCTTTGAATGTTTTATTTTTATGATTTTTATATAAATTATTAAAAATTATACTAAAATCAAAAGAATAAGTTATAAATCCTACCCTGTAGTGATATTTAATAAAATATTTTTTACAAAAACCAATATATCATAAATTTTTGTTTTATTTTCTTAAATCTCAAGTTATGCTATATATATATGCGGCGATTTATAAAGTCGTTAATGATGTGTGCGCATATGGTTAGCATTGTCGTATTTTCCAGATGAAAGCATCTTCTTTGATGTACGTCTTCCGTTACTACATGCTCCATAAACTAATTTAACACCTCCCTAAAATATAGTTTACTGTGTTTTGTTTTACTAGAAATCATATTGTCAAGTTTATTAAGATGGTGCCAGCATGATAGAATTTACGACATTTTGAAATAATAGATAAATATATTTTTTATAAATTTTTACAGTATTTACAATTCTCAAAAAAATCTGATGTGACCAGCATAGTACCTCTCGCCATTTACCTATGTATATAATTTTTATATTACTTTATAAAATTATCCATACAATATATGGAAAAAGTATTAAAGATGTAGAAAATGGAATAATCTTTAATTTTTATAATAACAAATTGAGAAAAATTACATTTAAAGGTATTTTTTGAAAATATCTTTCAAGTAAACTACCATTTCCGGTTGATTACCGCCAAAATCTAATCAGTTATTTCCATATTAGAACAAGGTAGAAATACATGGTTACAAAACACACATACACACAGACGTCATCGCGAAAATGTTAAAAATGGATTCTAGGGACTTTAAAACGTGGCCATATCTCCCTTACCAAGGGCAGCGGGAGGTAAAAAATACTACCTGGCCTCAGATTCGATATATTTTATTTTCTTCTTCCACTCATTTCTGTTTTGCGTGTCGTTCTCATTCAGTTCCTTTTCTCTCAAGTCTTTGACGGAACATCCATCGGATCTTTGGTCTTCCTCTGTTTCTTCGCATTACTAAGCTATTCATTCTTCTTCCAATATATTCTTCATCTCTCCTCATGACATGTTCAAACCAATGTAATCATCTCTATTGTATCAATTGAATATGAAGCATAAAATGCAATCAAATCGTATAGAGAATAATATATTCTTTAAGTTATAATAATTTAACTGTTAAATCTTTAAATGAGGCTACTTCCGGTTGACCAATTATAACCAAAATTTAATCAGTTGTTCTTCTGGATGTATACTTGAGGAATACGAAAAAAATATAATTTTTGGAATCATGGTATTGAAGTTATCATACAAAAATCGTATTATAGGGACCCTAAAACATGCTTATTCACTAAAAACTCATCATTGAATTTTTTGACCAAAGACAATACCTTCAATACGTAAAGGTGACGGAAGATAAAAAAATTGTGGGTGAAAGAAATTTATTTTATAAACTATAAATGTAAAACATTATTGAATATCTAGTATTAATATTTTTTAAAATACGAAAATACAAATCGTGTTTGAGCCGTTAAGGCCGTCAATTTATTCTGATAAACACAACCCCCTCAGAAATCATCAGAATCTTAACACCTGAATTGGTTATGCGATCCGAAACTTTCGTCACACAGACACACACACACACACACACACACAATAGCTATTTATGATATTTATTTATAATTTATTAAACATCCTAAAACTACCGATATATTTACACCATAAGTGTGAGGGAGACAGCACGCGTAAGTATAGATTTCATCACCCAGTCTATATGAATCTTTCACCAACGTAACAAATTGCGTCGGCTTGTGAACTCGTCGGCCGAAAGCCTAAAATACAGAAGAAACCTAGTGGCTAAGATTCTGTAAGGGAAATACATATAGTTCATGATCAGAGGCACTGACATTGCACCTTTCGCTATGAGATTCATACATTAAATCAAGATTTTAATACATATGGTTCCTACAATCCGATTGTAACATTTTTACGATGATGTCTGTGTGTGAATGTTTACGTATTTATCAATCGGACATTACTGGGAAGGACTGTTTTTTGTTATAATTGGACAACCGGAAGCAGCAGATTCTTAAAAAAATCTATATAGTAAATTCTCTATTTGATACATATAAATATTTTATTATTTATATATTTAAAGATAAAGAAATATAATAATGTTTGTTTGTAGCAGACAGATAAATGTCAGTGTCAAAATCCGGAGACATTACTGAAGATTTTTTCTGGGATTATTTCTTATTGTATTAATAGTTAAATATTTAAAATTATATTTATATTATATATATCGTTCAAAAATACTGTCAATCCTGACAATGAATTGGAAATATTTCGAAAAATTAGAACAAGGCAAAATTTCTTCATAGAATGAATTTAAAATTAAAAAATATAAATAGATATAAGTCATGTGACTTTGTTGGCCTTGACAAGGAGATTTGACATCTATGTATATATTGTTTATTTAAATTTTGAAAAGGTGGCAGCCCTTCATCCCTATTTAAACCATTAAGGGCAAAGAATTGCAGGGAAACCTGCCATTAGAAGTGTCCACACCTCATTTCAAGCCTTGGGGTTGTGTGTCTATAGTAATCTGTTTCTAGCTAGGTAATGTCTACAATCTAGACTGAGGAAGTCACACATGTTTCCTATATTTCTATAAACACAACATCCACGTAATATATGGGCATTTCCTTAACAATAAATAAACAAAATACATGTGTACAAAATCAGATGTTTAAATTTATATCTAATTTCTCTAAAATTTAAAGAAAATATGTACAATGTACAAAGAAGATTCAAAAATGTATTTTTCAAATATAATTTATAATATATTTTATCAAAATAATAGTTATATTAAGCAAAAGCAACAATTTCATGAGTTTTACATTAAATATTGTATATTTCAAAATCAGTACTGACATCTGTAGTCAACAAATTTGTACTACATACGTGAAAATATTATAAAACATTTATAATCATTTTTATGTATCCTGAGATATTCAAAATCATTGTATTAAGATGTAATTCATAATAGTTTTTAATAATATATTTTTTGTATGATAAACATAGTCGAAATATTGTTATTTTAGCCAAAAAATGGATTTTCTCAAAATTGTTAAAACCAATTCAATCTTACTAGTGTACTCTATGATGAAAACTGGGAACTATTATTTCATGTTGTGGTGTAACTAAGTACGTTGTTGTATCGTGTAAATCAATACTTGGATCATTCAAATTGACCAATCAGATTTCTAGAAATATTGTGGTATATTTGAAACACGTGTTAATTTTTGAATAGGGTATTTTACATATGTAATTCAAAAATTATGCATTATTTTGGATATTTGGTTTCATAAATATTGTTTTATTAATTTATTCGTAGATACTAGACCAGTAGAGTAAATATTTTGAAAAATATTTGTTAAACAAAAGTTCATTGACCTTTGCAATACGTATTTATTTATTGAAATTGGACCAATTATGTATGAATTTTGAAATTTGGGATATTTATGGACGAAAGCACGTAGAATACAATGATGCTATTGACAAAACGTGGTTGTTTGTTACCCAAAATTGGGTAGAGGTACAAATTTGTCGATAGCACCAATGCATTCTACATACTTTCTTATATAAACATCCCAAATTTCAAAATTCATACTTAACTGGTCCAATTTATATAAATAAATACGTAGAACAATATTTATCAGTATTTGCAAAGGTCAATGAACTTTTGATTAACAAATAATTTTCAAAATATTTACTTTACTGGGCTAGTAGCTACGAATAAATTAATAAAACAATATTTATGAAACCAAATATCCAAAATAATGCATAATTTTTGATTTACATATGTAAAATACCCCATTCAAAAATTAACACATGTTTCAAATATACCGCAACATTTCTCGAAATCTGATTGGTCAATTTGAATGATCCAAGTATTGATTTACACGATACAACAACGTACTTAGTTACACCACAACATAAAATAATAGTTCACAATTTTCACCATAGAGTACACTAGTAATATTGAATAGGTATTAGCAAATTTGAGAAAATCCATTTTCTAGCTAAAATAACAATATTTCGACCATGTTTGTTATACAAAAAATATTTTATTAAAAACTATTATAAATTCAATGATTTAGAATATCTCAGGATACATAAAAACAATTTTAAATATTTTATATTATTTTCACGTATATAGTACACATTTGTTGACACAGATGTCGCTACCAATACAAAATAGGGTCTTTTTTGGAAATTCTCCCCAATTTTCAAAAAGAAATTTCAAAATTTAACTTCAAAAAAGTTTATATTTATTAATATTATTGCTAAATATAAATTATCAGTATTTATAATCATCAAATAAATGAAATACATATATTTGTTAATTAACTTGACGTTTACATCAAAATGGCTGCGATTTGTTTATTGTTAAACATTTACGAGTAACGTCAGCCGTATAAATAGACTTTAAGGACCTTTTAAGAACAATTTTAACAAAGGATAATAAGTGTAAAGTTGAAATAAGACCCCCAAACATGTTTTTAGTGTTTTAGTTTACTTGTAAATATAATATTAACTGTTTAATTCATATAAACAATAATGCCAAATGTTATTAGTGACAAGTGTTGATGTGTATCAGTGTTACAAGTGTATTTGGACAAAATTTCGACTATATTTGTGTTGTTTGAAGTGTGTTGAAAAAAGCAGGGACGAAATATCAACGGCACCTTGGATTTTGGCCCAAAATTTCGACTATACAAGGTAGGTTATGAAATAAGTAGATCACTTAATTTTTGGGAAACTGAAAGGGTTTAGACAAAAAAATTATTAGGAAAAGTTGTTTATCTTTTAATTTGAAGTAGGGTTTGTTTGAAACTTTTTTTAAAATTTCGACATTTTTTATTTTGACAACAGTATTTTTTTGACCATTTTGTAAATAATGTTTAATCACTGGTTAAAATTAATTAATGTCTGTATATCACATGCAGAAATCTTCAAAGATTTCAAATTTGATATAGAATTAAATTATTTGTATTACTTTTTGAGATATAGGCCAATAAATACAAAATTTGTTACAATTTTGAAATGTTTAAAAAATTTAACTATTTTTTAAATATCGTTTGGTGAAATTGTAACCACCGGTCAAAATTAATTAATTTTTATGTTTCTTATGCAGAAATCTACAAGGATTTCAAATTTTCAAACAGAATCAAAATATCTTATTTAGTTTGTGAGATACAGGGCCGTAAAATCAAAGTTGTAATTTTTGAAAAATGTTTAAAGATTTTGACCATTTTTAATAAATGCGTAGTAAAAATTTAAGCACCAGTCAAAATTAATTAATTTTTATATGTCTTACGCAGAAATCTTCAAGGATATCAAATTTTCAAAGAGAATTAAATTATCTGAAATATTTTTTAAAATATGTAATAACAAAAACACAATTTGTTACAATTTTTGAAATGTTTAAAAAATAAATATGTCTACTAACGCGGTGTGGACATCTGGTGTGAAGATATTATTTAATAAATAAAAATGTCTATATGTCCCATAATTTTTAGTAGTATAACTTCTGAACTGAAGGTAGAACTGAAACAGTAAACGTATATTTTCGACTACATTTGGTTTGAAGCTGTGTCACGCAGTGTCGACATCTGGTGTGAAGATATTATTTAATAAATAAAAATGTCTATATGTCCCATAATTTTTAGTAGTATAGCTTCTGAACTGAAGGTAGAACTGAAACAGTAAACATGTATTTTCGACTACATTTGGTTTGAAGCTGTGTCACGCAGTGTCGACATCTGGTGTGAAGATATTATTTAATAAATAAAAATGTCTATATGTCCCATAATTTTTAGTAGTATAGCTTCTGAACTGAAGGTAGAACTGAAACAGTAAACATATATTTTTGGAGTATACCCCGACTACATTTGGTTTGAAGCTGTGCTAAATATATCTACTTACGCAGTGTGGACCTCTGGTGTGAGTGGTAGGAAATATAATTAGAGACTAATTTTAATAACTTTTAAGAATATTAATTTGAGTGGCGCGTTATGTGTGTAGATGTTGGAAGGACGTTTCTCAAAAACTATAACACTATATTTTTTATTGATTTAGAGATGTATCGTCTTCAAATTTTTCGAAATGTTTCCAATTCATTGTCGCGATTGACAGTATTTCAAAAGGATAATATACCTATAATTTTAAATATTTAACTATTAATACAATAAGAAATAATATAATGTATTCCCAGAAAAAATCGTATTGTCGGGACCTTAAAACATGCTTAATCATTAAAATCTGGATATGCGATTTCCATCTTTAATATTTATAGTAAAAGATATTATTTAACAGTGTATTTTCAAGAAAAATCTTCAAATGAATGTACTTCCGGTTGACCATAACCAAAATCTAATCACATACATACAGACAACATCGTAAAAATAGTAAAATTATATTTTAGGAACTCCAAACCGTTCATAAAAACTCACCATCGAATTTTTTGACCAAAGACAATACCTTCCTTACCTAAAGGTGGTAAATATTTGGGCCAAAACATAAGAGACATCAGTAAATTATTATCTACAACACACACACACACACACACACACATACACACACACACACACACACACACACACACACACACGCACTCTCTTAACGAGAGAAATTATTAATATCTCCTGAAAAGCTAATAATTTTTGATTTGCAAATTTCTCATGAAGGTATCGATATGTGTGGATTTGTGTGTATGTGTGTGCGTGTGTTCGTGTGTGTGCGTGTATATATGTGACCGCATGGACGCCCCAGGGTCTGTAATCGCAGGTTGACGCCAACACAAGCACACTAGATTTAAATTACAAATTAGTACTGTCTGTTTATAAAATATTTTCTCTTCTGACGGTTGTGGGAGAAAAACAACGGATTTTTTTCTACCTTTTGATTTCAAATGCTTTATTTTTTCAGTAGGATTAAAATTTGATAAATAAATAAATATTTTGAAACACTTTTCAACCAAGTTGGGGTTTAATTTATATATAATATAATATTTTTACCTTCCGTCACCTTTAGGGAAGGAAGGTATTGTCTTTGGTCAAAAAATTCAATGATTTTTACGATGATGTCTGTATGTATGTATGTGTGTCTGTGTGTGTGTGTGACAAAAGTTTCGGATCGTATAACTTCAATACCACGGTTCCAAAAGTTATATTTTTTTCATATTACTCAAGTTTACATCCAGAAGAACAACTGATTAGATTTTGGTTATAATTGTTGAACCGGAAGTTACCTCATTTGAAGATTTAACGTTATTATAACTTAAAGAATATATTCTATACGATTGGATAGCATTTTATACTTCATATTCAATGCATATAGAGTTAAAGGATTATAAAGATATTAAATTTAATAAATCAGCCATGGAAACTGCTAATATGTTCAGAAAATTCAAACTGACAGATGTCAGTGTTGTTAAATAAAAGTTTTGACATTTAATGTTACTATAAATATTAAAAATTATATATTTTGTGGGTCATCCTCATTCAGTTCCTTTTCTCTCAAGTCTTCCGCGATACAGTCCTTCCATCTTATCTTTGGTCTTCCTCTGTTTCTTCTTCCTATTACTAAGCTAGCATTCTTCTTCCAATATATTCTTCATCTCTAGAGTTATTTCCCTTATTCTTCATTCCTTCCCGTATCTTTCCGTGTTTTCCTCGTCTTATTTTCTTCTTATTCCATATCTTATAGCTGACCAAATCATTACCTACAATTCTACAACAACGTGGTTGTTGTAGTGGTCTCCAAGACCGATGGTCGGAACACTGATGATTAGCTGAGAGTCAGTCTGACACACCTACTCACGTATAGAGCCTCTGTAGTGGAAGCGAAGAAGAAAATAAAACGAGTTGAAAAACAGAAGAAAAATAACATGATAAGAAACTATGATGAAAATAAGAACAAATGAATATCTTGAGAATTTTTTTATTATTTTTACCTTCCGTCCCCTTTAGGTAAGGAAGGTATTGTCTTTGGTCAAAATATTCAATGATTTTTACGATAATGTCTGTATGTATGTATGTGTGTGTCTGTGTATTTATGAAATAATTTTACTGGAAATTTAGAATATGTCCATAATACACAGGATTGACGGAAGGTATTGTGCTGGCCACAACAGTTTTTTACCTTCCGTCACCTTTAGGTAAGGAAGGTATTGTCTTTGGTCAAAAAATTCAATGATGAGTTTTTACTGAATAAGCACGTTTTAGGGTCCATATAATACGATTTTACCATTTTTACGATGATGTCTGTATGTATGTGTGTCTGTGTGTCTGTGTGTCCGTGTGTCTGTGTGTCTGTGTGTGTGTGACAAAAGTTCCGGATTCCATAACTTTAATACCACGATTCCAAAAATTATAATTTTTTCGTATTCCTCAAGTTTACATCCAGAAGAACAACTGATTAGATTTTGATTATAATTGCTCAACCGGAAGTAGTCTCATTTGAAGATTTAATAGTTAAATTTGATTTATTGACATTTAACGTATTATAACTTAAAGAATATATTATTCTCTGTACGATTTGATTACAATTTATACTTCATATTCAATAGATACAGAGTTAAAGAATTTTAAAGAAATTAAATTTTATAATTCAGCCAGCTATGCCAAACTTGGGAACTAGTAATATATTCATATAATTCAAATTGACAGATGTCAGTATCAATAAAAAGTAAATTAATGTGGCAGATATGAGGATGTTGAAGTAGATATTGGGGAATACACGGAAAGATACGGTAAGAAAATAACTCTAGTGTTACAAGTTTTTAGAAAGATACAAGAAAGACGATTACATTGGTTTGAACATGTCATGAGGAGAAATGAAGAATTATATTGGAACAAGAATGAATAGTTTAGTAATAGGACGTTAAAGAAACAGATGAAGACCAAAGATAAGATGGAAGGACGACACGCAAAAATAGCGACCCCTAACGAATGGCAAAAGCTAAAGAAGAAGATGCCAGTGTCAAGTGCAATTTGAATAGTTTGTTTATGAAATAATTTTACTGGAAATTTAGAATCTTTTGTAAGAAAAAATATGGAATTTATACATTATACACGAGAATGACGGAAGGTATTGTGCTGGACACAACAGATTTTTTTAATATTGTAATACATATTCCATCAGCACACCTCTACCATTGATGTGTTAGCTCGACTTCAGATTTCCTCCGGCCATCAACATTATCATATTGCGCACAGTAGCAAACCCGGTTGGATAATGACAGGGTGTCCGTGTGATGTATAACTGTCCTTAGGCCCAAAAAGGCCCAAGCTCTTTGCACATCAAAATGCACAAAGTAATCGTTGAGTATATGTACTTATTATGCACACACGTCACAACATCACCGACAGGCTACTGTGTTGAAAAAATGTATTTTTATAATTTAGATTTAGAAATATCCGAATTTAATATTTTTACGATGATGTCTGTATGTGTGTGTGGGGGGGGGGGGGAAGTTGGAAGGACGATTTCTCAAAAATTATAATACTTAATATCTGTTAACTACGTATTTCCTAATCGGACATTAATGGGGACAGTTGAAAAGGTTTTGGTAACAATTGGACAACCGGAAGTAGACATTACTGAAGACTTTTTATTAAATATTTAAAATTATATGTATATAACATATACCCTTCAAAAATACTGTTAATCCCGACAATGAATCTTTTAAGAGCATAATAATTCATTGCTCAACTTTTGCCTAAAATTATAGGCTGAGCCAATCTTGTGTGTCATATATAACCTTACAATTAAACAGCAGCAATGGCTGTCAAAATCTTAACCACCTGAGGGCGAATTATAATAACCTACTACTAATTAAGGGTTTAAATCCTGTATTATTATTCTTATTGACGTTAAGAGTTCGAATGAGCTGTTATTAACAGTTAACACTTAATATAGGTATAATTCTAGCTTCAATATTTTTATTTGACGTTGATTGTATTAATCAAAGGTTGCTATGGTGATGGTGATTGTAGGTTGTTTAATAATTAGTCTAATTGATTTAGAAAAATAGCCCATTTGAATGAATTGATACGAACTATAATTATAATTCAATGTATACCCCCATATTAAATTTAATTTTCAACAATTGTTTTTAAATAATTTTGACAAGCAGATATGGGGTTCAAATGACAGAATGACATAGATACCAAATGTTCAGATCATTAAGACCTTAAAATGTACTTAATCATTAAAATCTCGATATGTGATTTTTAGCATGAATCCAATACCTCTCAAAAGACTAATATTTTTGATATATTTAAACCAAATATTCCAAAGCCTAGCGCAGTCAATAAAAATATATTTATTCGATCTTTTCCGACCTGTTGCGATTCATTCCGACAAAGTCCTCTCCGACCCACGTTTCTGCTACACTATAATTATCCGAAAGCTTCTTTAATAAGTATTTTCAAACAACTGCTTCATTTCACAATAAGATTTCTTCTTTTCTATGGTCCACACAATTAGGACAGCATATCTACCGCGCTGTATTCTTCTGGTGTTACATCATATAATATTCCTGGTTGCATATGACACTGTTATTTATGACTATATATCCGAACCAGCAATTTGCTACCAGGACTCCTTACATTTTTTCACTGTTTTTTGGGGTCATTAAATTTTGTTGTAGTGTGCGTATATGTTTATTAAGAATGGAACTACTGTTTTTTTTTTGGAGTTTCCAAATTTTGGAAACAATTGCAAAAGATTCTAAATTTCCAGTAAAATTATTTCATAGACAAATTGCACTTGACACTAACATCTTCTTCTTTAGCTTTTCCCATTCGTTAGGGGTCGCTATTTTTTATTTTCTTCTTCCATTCATTTTTGTTTTACGTGTCGTTGGTCTTCCTCTGTTTCTTCAACCGTCTATTCCAAAACTATTCATTCTTCTTCCAATATATTCATTTTTCCTCATGACATGTTCAAACCAATGTAATCATATCGCTTGTATCTTTCTAGAAACTTGTAACACTATATTTTCCTATCTTTCCGTGTCTTCCCCAACACCTACTCCAACATATTTATTTGAATTATATGAATATATTAGTAGTTTCCATGTTTAGCATAGCTGGGTGATTTATAAAATTTCTTTAACTCTATATCTATTGAATATGAAGTATAAAATGCAATCAAATCGTATAGAGGATAATATATTCTTTAAGTTAAATGTTAAATGTCAATAAATTTAACTGTTAAATCTTCAAATGAGGCTACTTCCGGTCCACCAATTATAACCAAAACCTAATCAGTTGTTCTTCTGGATGTAAACTTGAGGAATACGAAAAAAATATAATTTTTGGAATCGTGGTAACATCATCGTAAAGATCATATTATAGGGACCCTAAAACATGCTTATTCACTTTCCATGAACACCAATAACAATCGTTGTTATTGGGTATGTAAAATAAAGTGCAAATTGTACCCAATTTCACGTTCGCTATTGTTACAGCCAATTATACAACTGGTTCTAACCGTGTCGATGTCAACATATATATTTGATTTATTTTATAACCTTCAATATAATTTCCTCTTAATATATTCCAACACAATGAGCAAGACAAGGATGGGTATACTTCGGTAGCAAGGCCTAAGGCTTCTACACCCACAGACGAAAAAGATTCTTCGATGGGTTTCCTTCTCGCACATAGAAAATTAGGGAGAACCCTGGCCGAATTTTGTCGGTTCTTGGTTTCCTATATTTAAATTCCCTAATAATAAATAATGACTCCCAGTATCGGAACAATTGGGCGGTTATTATAGATAATATTTCGTTCTCTGCAATTTGTGGTGAGCATCGTTTATCGCTCTCCTGCTATAATGTCAGGTAATTCACATAATAACCGACCCAAGACCAAGTCCAAGTGTACCTATACCGAAACGTAATTGTTTAATTGAGTCTATTTTACTAGAATTTCGTGGTGTAATCAATATGAATTTTGGAACCGGAAAATTATATCTAGTCAACAATAAGGGTCATTTATAGACCTTGTCTTAAAAGTTTATTTAACATAGTCAAGTGATATGGCTTAATGCGTAGTTTCTATAGCATGATATATTTGAATGAGACGACACGTAAAACAGAAATGAGTGGAAGAAGAAAAAAATAGCGACCCCTAACGATTGGAAAAAGCTAAAGAAGATCCCATATAATATTATAAAAATTCACTATTATAAATGCTTTGAGCATCTGTCTTTCTGTCTATACATCCTCCGATTATTTCCAAAGCCTTTTCGATATGATTACAGGCTACGGCGTTATTTATAGCCAACGCTCTTGCCCGAAAATTATTTTGGTTACATCAATTTCCGGAATACAAGGGCAGTAATTTGCCTAATAATAAAAGTGTGGTAGGACGGTAGGTTATAGCCAGAAGGGCGTTAAACGTATAGGAGGTATATGAAACCATTAGAAATAGGAAACTGTGAAGCGGTTAAATTTTAGCTCAGGTACTAATGTAATTTTTACCTTCCGTCACCTTTAAGTTTACGAATAAATTACATTACTGTAATAATTATTTTTTGACGGTGTCTGTAGAGTATTGCGAAACAATTTTTTACCTCCCGCTACCCTTGGTAAGGGAGGTATATGGATCGTGCTAAAAAGGCTTTAAAGTCTTTACAATCCAATTTTAACATTTTCACGATTTTAAACCTGGACCCGACGCTTAAACACAATACATATGGTTATATAATTCAGATCTCAAATGTTTGTAACTGTAATTATATGGAAAGTTTCCAACATAAGTAAATATGTAACAATATAGGCAATATACGAGGGTCATTCAATAAGTAAAGAGACAAATGGCTATAGCTCAAAAACGGTTTATTTCAATTTTTCAACATAATCACCTCCACAGTTATGCACTTGTCCCATCTTTCTTGCAGCTTCCTAATTCCCTTGGCGAAGAATTCTTTCGATTTACCCCGAAGCCACTTTTGCACCGCTTCCTTAACTTCCTCATTGTTAGCAAATATTTTTCCACGTAGTGGTCCAAACAGGTAAAAATCAGATGGGGCGAGGTCGGGACTGTATGCAGGATGAGGTAAGACCTCCCAACCCAATTCTTGAAGCTTATCACGGGTCAGCTGGGCTGTATGAGGGCGGGCGTTATCGTGCTGAAGAATGACTCCTTTTGACAAGAGTCCACGGCGTTTGCTCCTGATAGCTGGTCTAAATTTGTGTTCTAGCATCTCAGAGTAGTATTGGCTATTGATAGTTCGCTGATCTTCAAGGAAATCGCAATAGACTGGACCCTGTGAGTCGGACCGGCGGAGGTTGAACCTTGAATTTTTTGCGAACTGGAGAGCTAGTGTGTTTCCACTCCATACTCTGCCTTTTGGTCTCAGGGTCGTAGTGATGGATCCAGACCTCGTCGCAGGTAAAAAACCTCTCCTTCAATCAAACTTCGTTGCTTTAAGTCTTGACTAATGGCAAGCCTTGATTCTTTATGAGCGTTAGTTACTTTAAATTGTTCTAAATGACATTGTGAACAGTTCCAACATTTACTTGAACTTCCTCAGCTATCATTTCAACAGTAATTCTTCTGTTATCACGAATAAGTCCGTCAATCCTCGATTCCAACGAGGGACCAGAAACTTCCACTGGACGTCCAGATCGGGGTTCATCACCTACACTGCACTACACAAGATGAAAGTGAAGATGATCTCCACTCTGCAACGTAAAATACTTGGAGAATCTCTTAATTCTTGATCTGTGACTATTATGGAGGTGACAAGTCTAGGTTGAAGGACTTAAATTTATTTCAAACATTATGGGATAATGTACACCAACACTGTGGACTAGAAAAAGCTATCAAATTCTTCTTAAATAAGTTATAAGAATAATATTTGGCGTCGGTCGATCGAACCCGGTATTAAAATATAAGGGAGGTATTATGTTGGCATCAGATTTTTATTTTTGTGCTTGCTACACTATTTTTTCGTCCCTGTAACCATGCAAAATTACTGATGATCAAGTAGTTTGATAGGAACGTTGATATTCGTCTGTTTCTGTTGGCCGGATGGCCAACGCCAACCTGCTCTGATCCGCTGATACGCAAGGCAATATTTAAAAATAAAGAAGCGAAGGAACAAATTATAAATTATAGAGAAAGAACCGTGTAACAATTTCGTCTTTTTGTCGGGCGACTCAACACAGAAGTACATGTCGGATACACAAATTGCATTTATTCCTCAGTTGGTCACGTAGCGGTACAGGCCGACCGAAAAGTTTGGAGAGAATATTTAAAAAATCTGAAGGAAGATTTGTCTTTGGTCAAAAAATTCGATGGAATTGGAAATCACTAAATTTAGAATGAAAAATTATGATACGGGCCTCCATATCTGCTTGCCAAGGCCAACAAAGTCACATGACTGCTCGCGCCCTTTTGTATTTAACATTTCTTGTATACATACACTCTACACCAAAAATTCTACATATATCCTATCTTTATATTTAGATTTTTACTTTCCGTCACCTATAGGTAAGGAAGGTATTGTCTTTGGTCAAAAAATACTGAACCAATCATCTGATCTTTCTGTGTCTATTCTGTATAACTCTTAAAACATTTCTGTATTGTACAAAGCAGTAGCCCTTCTTCTACAAGAACGAATAGTGATAGAATTTGTAGTGGTCTGGTACCCAGCGTATGACCGGCCGCGTAGTTACTCAGTTATTATTTTAATGATACTGAAGACTCGAATACGAAGTTGTAAGTCGCTGCGTGAGCACGTGACTGGTGTTTGTCCCAAAAGTATGCAATGAAGAGGAAACCGACAGTGGATTACATGAAATAAATAAGGATTTTATTTGTTGTACTAGATACAAGAAAAATAATCTGTTGTGGCCACCATAATATCTCTACACCTTTATTTAGGCATTAGTTAAATTTTAGGAATACATGTTGAATTATTATTTTTAAGATGACTTTTTTTTTAAGACTATATGATATATGGAGACATCTGATATATAACCAATAGGTGTTATTCAATTAAAACAAGCTCGCAGCGGTAAAAACAAAATTAATAGACAAATGTTTTTCTATACTCAGCTGTTCAAGTATAAATTTATGTCATTAGCTATTGACTTGAATGGGTGAATACATTATTTAGTAGATACTAATTTCGATTATTTTGTGAATATATCATAAGATTATTAAACATTTTTACCTCTCGCTAAGAGAGGTATTGGATTCATGCTAAAAATCGCATATCCAGATTTTATTGAATAAGCACGTTTTAAGGTCCCTACAATCCGATTTTAACATTTTTACGATGATGTCTGTGTGTGTGTGTGTGTGTGTGTGTGTGTGTGGATGTGTGTGTGTGGGATGTTGGAAGGACGGTTACTCAAAAACTATAAGACTTAAAATTTGTTTAACAACGTATTTCCCAATCGGACATTCATGGGAAGATCTGAAAAGGTTTTGGTAACAATTGGACAACCGGAAGTAGAAGATTCTTGAAAAAAAATCTTCTAAATATTATTTTTTGAAAATTTTTCTTGATAATATTAAAGAAAAATAAATTCTCTTTCTGATACATTTAAATATTTTTATACATATTTTATAGATTTAGAGATAAAAGGAATATAATATATAAAATAATCTGTTGTAATAAATTTGACAGCCGAAAGAATGCCATGAAAAATAGTTGCAAATTTAAATTATTTGTAACTGACAGATAAATGTCAGTGTCAGAAATAATGAGTAATGAAAGAAAAATGTATTTGGAGAATCCCTTAATTCTAGATCTGTGACTATTATGGAGATGACAAGTCTAGGTTGAAGGACTTAAATTTGTTTCAAACATTATGGGACAATGTACACCAGTACTGTAGACTAGAGTAACTTTGAATTGCGAAAAAGCTATCAAATTCTTCTCAAGTAAGTTGTAAATATTGACAAAATTACACATCGATATAAGAATAATCGGAGTGCAATCTATCCGTCACTTTATTAAAGGGAATTAAGGTTATTTAGATATAACAAGTATGAAAAAATAAAATGTAAAAGAAGATATGTAAGAATAGATGCACAATCCAGATATATACATTTTAGACCGCCCAAAATTAATGTTTTTACTAGAAGAATATGAAGAGAAAGTAAACAAAGTTGTTCGAATTGAAAATTGCTGTTACCAGCCTAATATTTATATATGGTAAACTCTACTTTGTAATTTATTGTAACATAATTTATGGTAAAATATCTTCATGTTGAGACATGCTATTATTGAATAATAAAGAAGTTTATACGTCATAGATTTATATGAATATATTATTTGTATTTATAAAAATATTCTTTGCTTTATACATACAGCCAGGTAAAATATACGGCGAGAGGTTATGTGCTGGCCACATCAGATTTTTTTTGTATATAGTACACGTCTCACACACATACATAGAGTTTTATACAATTTGGACTATGGTTCCCAATTTTACAATAGACAAAAGCGAACCACCAATACCACATACAATAATTTTAAACCTGTAACGTAACCCCAAAAAACTAATTATTATAAATCCTGTTATCTTAACTCATAACATCCCTGCATCATCTATCATAGCATCCGATGGTGGTTACTCCTACAGCCTTAGGCGACTTGGAATGAAAAATACAAAAAGAAGCTATTAGTTTCACGGCTAGGAGGCGATGTGCTTGTGCCCAGGTACAATCGCTAGACAGAATAAAGTGTACCTACCTATTTTGAGCTGCTGTATAGCGAGGGGTGTTGAATTCATGCTTTTAACATTTTTACGATGATGTCTGTGAGTGTGTGTGTTTGATTTCTCAAAAACTATAATACTTATATCCGTTTAACTACGTATTTCTCAATCGGACATTACTGGGAAGTACTGTTTTTTGTAATAATTGGACGACCGGAAGTAGTAGATTATTATTTTTTATTGATTTAGACATAATTTGTTGTAATAAATCTCACAACCCAAATAATGTCATGGAAACCAATTCATAAATTATTTTTTTTGTTAATGACAGTGTCAGATATCTGAAGACATTACTGAAGATTTTTTCTGGGATTCCGACAGTGAATTGGAAACATCTCGTTAAATTAGAAGAGTCTTTGTGTGTGTATGTGTGTGTGTGCGTGTGTATGTGTCGCGGATACTGAATCTAAATTATAACGAAGTGGCCCCAATTCTGAGAAAAAATATTATTTTCATTATTTCAATATTTGTTTCGTGACGATATTAGATAGGAAAATAATACATAAACTCACAAAATTGTCACTTAGATATTATCTCTAAATTGTAACTTAACATTTCCTGTATTGGATTAATTCTTATCTAAAAGTTAATTAGATTATTGTACCATGCTCTGTAATTTTTACTGATGTTAACATTAAATTTTATGTTTGTAGTTATGATACTAAATTTGAGATAAGGTTGAATTGTATTTGTAATCATAATATATTGTGATAAATAGGTGTAAAGGATTCTTTTACAACTGACGCAAATACCACCGAATGCTTATTCCACATATATTCTTGTGTGAACTTCACGTGATGTACGCAACATTAATATTTGCTGATGCGGCGAAGTAAGCTGAACTTTAGACATGAAGCTTACGCACACACACGCACACACACACACACACACACACACACACGCACAGAGAGGGTGGATAATACTAAACACTGGGAATTTGGAAATAGAAACACGCAACTACAAACACGAAAAGACAGAAGGTCTGTGGTTGCAATTAAATTTAATATGATGATTCAGGATTACTGTAATTATAAAAGAGGTTCAGTCCTTCAGATTGAAATGTCAAAATGTATTTTTACCTCCCGCTACCCTTGGGGGAATGCTAACCACTGAAACTGCTAATATATTTAATTCAGATATAAAGATGATTACATTGGTTTGAAAATTGAAAATGTTATGAGGAGAAATGAATAATATATTGGCAGAATGAATAGCTTAGTAATAGAAAGAAGAAACAGCGGAAGACCAAAGATGGAAGGACTGTATTGCGGAAGATTTGAGAGAAAAGGAACTATTTTGCTACTTCTGGTTACACACACACACACACACAGAGAAATACGATCTACGCACGAAAAATACTAATACTTAATAATAATAATAAAAGTTAACTTTGCGTCCATATCTACATTTTTCCAAAAGTTTTTTACAACCCTCTAGCCACATGTCAACATTAGCCAACTCACCCCCAATAATGCAACCTTAACAACCATTATATTTTCACCCTCTGTCCGTTCAAGTCAACATGTGTACCAATAATTCATCACCACATTATATAAATATGAATTGGCGATATGTCTGCGCTTGCCTTGTATCGAAGTTACTTTAATAAAGGGTCGATTACTCTCAAGCAGGGATATTTACGCTTAGGGTATTGTTCAACACTAGAGACTAGCATTGTTGCTGTGGCTAATTATGACAGTGGCTGATTTAGTTATTTTTTACCTTTCGTCACCTTTGGGTAAGGAAGGTATTGTCTTTGTTCAAAAAATTCCCAAAAAACCCCAACAAATTATATATATTATATAACAATTGCATTTTCAAATACACTTGTTTCCAAAAATGTTTTTGTATTCCATTTCTTCCCTATATGTGAACATGAGTGTGTCGTTGACATTGCATCCAAGGGTTGTTGGATTGATGCTCTGCTAATTTACCCCATAACACCCTACAACCCCTAGTAGACCCCCTGTCGGGAACAATGCCTAAATAACCCTATTCTAAAAGCGGTAACTTTTACCTAAAATGCGATCTGGAGTATAAAAACGTACATGGTTGTTATATAGGGAAATTTATTTTGTCTGGTTGATTTTTAGGGGTGGGTTGCAGGGATGAACAGTTAATTAGATGAGGGTGTAAAATAGTATTGATATACAGGTGGTCTTCTGGTGAATTTATTGTAAAGGGTGGTTTTTTATTGGGTTTTTTTAGAAATAAATTTGGGGCAATTACTTTTCATATATTTTATTCGGTAAATGGAAAATACTTTTCGTTATTTCTGGGAAAATTATTTCATGTACATATTCTATCTAAGGTATCGATGGAAATCGGTTGATTAAGGCATAATATCGTGGTGCCCTCTCCGGCGCAGCTAAACTGCCGTGGAAGTTACTGTAAAACACTCAAAAACATATATTTCAAGCGATTTGGAGACTTGGGAAACAGTATGAATGAATAAAAATTCAATAATAATTTTATATAATTTTAATTTAGTTCTTATGACACTTATAGTACACTACAATTTTACTTAAATGGCTTTAGAATTATATATACAACCCCTTTATATAAATAATTAAGGGCTCTAATAATATACGGTACATTCATATATACAATTAGCATAAAACTTAACACTACGAAGCTAATATAATTTTTATACATAACTGTACATATTGGCACTTGTTTAAACATTCGTGTCCATATTTTCATATCCTATTATAGTGCGAAATAAATAATAAATCCGTGCATATTTTATTTACAATGTACATGTATTAGACTATAACGTAGCTAGTTGAAATTGTGAAGTTAATAGCACTAATATATAAAACAAATACACAAAATATTAACTGTCTTTCAGATTTACTTAATAAATTGTAGATATATTTGTATTTTGTACCATTTCACTTGCAATTTAATTCCTCAGCACTTATCTTCATGTTTTCACACATAAAATATCTATTGTTTATTTTAGTGTCAAATCACTCTATTTATTTTCACTGTACACAAAACCCGTTCCTTCATGGTTCATAATTGCTAGCCCAAATTAGGGCCGTTCCCTTTTGAGCTACCAAACCAGTCCTTCATTCTGCATTTGGTTGGGTTCATTAAAACCAGCACCAGCCCCAAGAAATTCAGGGCTTGGGCCCCTTGTTGGGCCAAGTAGTTGTTCAGGACCACCGAGAAACCCCTCCCCCATGGGGCCTGGACAGCCAGGACCAGATGACGGGTTGGGGCCTGAGTTAGGGCCGGAGTTTGGGGGACCCGAAGGGGGACCACCCGGTAAAGATGGGTTTGGGCCGGGGAAGTCCAGGTTGAGAGGGTGGTCCATTGGACCGCCTGAAACAATTTTTTTTAAGTACATCTCCAAGTTTTAAAATATTAACTTTAATAATTTAGGACTATGAATTATATTGTACCTGGTTGAGAGAATCCCATGCCATGATGGAAAAATCCTTCCACATGGGGGTGAAAACCAGGAGGGGGTGGTCCACCATATCCAAATTCGAATTTGCCTTCTGCTGCAAAATAAGGAAAACCACCCCCGCCATCTTCTAAGCCTCCGGGCGAAAGATTCATGGGGAACCCCCTCATTTTGCGAGAGGAACCGAAGAACGGTCCACGGCCCATAGAAGTCAATTGTTTCAGGCGACGTTCTTTGCTTCGCTTGTTTTGAAACCACACCTAGAACAATAGAAAGAAGGATTAGATACATTCGAAAAGAAATGTTGCATAGGGCGCGAGCAATTATGTGTCTTTGGCAAGCAGATATGGGGGCCCGTGTCAAAATGACACCTAGTAATAATGTACATAGGTGTCAAGAATCAAAACATTATGATTTTCCAAATCCATGAGGATTATTTTCCTCGCCAAGACATATAAACAACATTTCTTGTACACACAAATAATTGAAATTCTTCAAATTATTGATGGTATTAGCAGTATTTCTTAAGGATATATGTAATATTAACATACACACACACACACACACACACGTGTCTGTTGTCACATATTTGCCAGTAGATTATTGTCAAAATGATAAATTTAGGTAATAACATTATATTTAAATCCAGTACACTTTATTAATACATAAAATTGTTACCAAAACCTTTTCAGCTCTTTCCATGAATGTCCGATTGGGAAATACGTAGTTAAACACATATTAAGTCTTATAGTTTTTGAGTAATCGTCCTTCCAACACATACACACATACATCCACACACACACACACACACAGACATCCAATACTTCTCTTAGCGAGAGGTAAATTTTTTGCCAGTAATATTTAATTTGTCGAGACCCCTACCCAAATTTCCTGATGCTTGCATCCATCTTCATTGATATTTATTTACTTTAAGTTAAATGGTTTGAATATCCTAATTTCCTGAATTCATTATAAAGACCACAGTGTTCCACACACACACACACACATACACACGCACACATGCAGACATATGTAGATTTGTGCGACATAAATACGACACGAACATGTGTGAAGAAGTTTAACATATCACGAACACACAAGTAGATTATTAGTGATGAGGCAACTGCATGCCCCATTAGTACTAAATTGTCGCCAACAACACGGTAATAAGACAATAAAGAATTAGAATTTTTTTCTTCAAGATGTATTTTTGGAACGAGATTTTTTCCTATTGTCTTTGGTCAAAAAAACATCTATGAGTGATTCCAACAATTATATTTTTTCGTATTCCTCCAATTTAAATCCATATACCAACGTGATTAAATTTTGGTTGCAATTGGTCAACCGAAAGTACTGTAATTTGTAACTTTTAACAATTTTGCGTATAATTGGTGAACCGGAAGTAGCCTCATTTGAAGATTTAACAGTTAAATTTATTGACATTTAACGTTATTATAACTTAAAGAATATATTCCATACGATTTGAATGCATTTTATAATTCATATTCAATAGATATAGAGTTAAAGAATTTTAAAGAAATTTTATAAATCAGCCAGCTATGCTAAACATGGAAACTATTAATATATAATTCAAATTGACAGATGTCAGTATAAATAAAAAGTAAATTAATGTGGCAGAGATGTTGGGGAAGACACGGAAATAACTCTAGTATTACAAGTTTCTAGAAAGATACAAGCGAAATGATTACATTGGTTTGAAAATGTCATGAGGAGAAATGAAGAATATATTGGATAAAAACGACACGTAAACAGAAATGAGTGGAAGAAGAAAATAAAAAATAGCTGGCTGACTCTTCTGTTGTTCGGGATCGAATCGGATTCCCCCGATTCGCAACCAGACACCCAGCCACGCGGCAACGAGACCCATAGATAAATAGCGGGAGGTATTGTGTTACAACCGTTACTATTAATCAATGCTATTACAAATTATGATATATTTAAAATCCAGTCGAAATATTTTTCTGGTTTCCCGTGCTACGATTTTCTTTTTCTTCCATATAATATTATAGTGTACGGCTTTATGCTTGATGCCTGTTTCTCTTCGAACAGCTATCGCCGTCCAAGTCGTAAATAAGTCAAATATGCCCGTAAAACGTCTCGCTTGGCGGTACGTTTCATATATATAAATATTATTTTTAATAGCGTTTTTACGACATTATAAATATTTTATATTTTCAGGTGTTAAGATTCTGATGTCTTGCGGCTACGATCACAAACGGTCACGGTGTATTTAAAACCTGATTTCTGAGGGGGTTGTGCTTATCAGAACAAATTAACGGCCTTGACTGCTCAAACACGATTTGTATTTTCGTATTTTGAAATTTGTTAATACTAGATATTCATTTATAGATTTAGTCAATAAAATAAATTTCTTTCATCCACAAATCTTTTTACTTTCCGTCACCTTTAGGAAGGTATTGTCTTTGGTCAAAGAATTCAATGATGAGTTTTTAGTGAATAAGCATGTTTTAGGGTCCTTATAATACGATTTTACCATGTCTGTATGTATGTATGTGTGTATTTTTTCATATTCCTCAAGTTTACATCCAGAAGAACAACTGATTAGATTTTGGTTATAATTGGTGAATCGAAAGTAGCCTCATTTGAAGATTTAACAGTTATATTTGATTTATTGACATTTAACGTTATTATAACTTAAAGAATATATTATTCTCTATACGATTTGATTGCATTTTATGCTTCACATTCAAAAGATATTGAGTTAAAAAATTATAAAGATATTATCATAAATGCTAACCATGGAAACTTCTAATATATTTAAAGGAAAAAAATGAATAGCGACCCCTAACGAATGGGAAAAGCTAAAGAAAAAGATGTCCGTGTCAAGTGCAATTTGCATAGTTCGTTTATGAAATTACTGGTAATTTATGTATTTATACTAAGTCGGAAAATGTATTATGTATAATTATTATAATTTACAGGTAAATACAACAAATGAACATTACTTTAATGACAAATGAATGGAAATTTGTTTAGATAGGTCACGGTTTACCAATACATGTTGACATATTTTTATGTTTAAAAATTATTGTAAATATAGTAATTAATTGTAAATAATTACAGAAAATTATATAGAAGATATAATTACCCGTATTTTCTTCAATATTTATTTATATTTTTCAAAATCTAAATCATTTGGATACTTTTCGGGCACAAAATTTATACCTATGGTCACCTTCTTTCAACCCAATATTTATGGTCTACTTCGCTCGGCCGTACAGAAAGAAAAAATATGACGTTTCGTCACGGTTCCGAATGGCTACTTAAGTTATGTTTTCATAACATTTATTATAGTTCTAGGTATTCGGGATGCGGGCTGTTTGATATAAGACACTAGTTCGGTCTTCGTGGTAAATGAAAAACTATGTCGAATCTAGTAGGGTGCTATGGGCTTTAGTGTTGGGGTAATTAATTATAAGCATTGGTAATCTGATGTGGCGAGTTAATCGTGTGTATTATGTACAAATATATAAAGATTCCCTGTTTTGCTATTCATTTTTATTCCAATATATTCATATCTCCTCGTGAAATGTTCAATTATTTGAATATATTATATCTTTATATATAGTTAACTGTTAAAATTGCAAATGAGGGTACTTCCAGTTGACCAATTATAGCCAAAATCTAATCATGTCTGTTTATGGATCTAAGCTCGAGGAATACGAAAAAAAAATCTGTTGTGGCCAGCACAATACCTTCCGTCAATTCTGTGTATAATGTACAAATTCCATACATAATTATTCTTGCAAAAGATTCTAAATTTCCAGTAAAATTGCACTTGACACTGACATCTTCTTCTTCTTTAGCTTTTCCTATTCGTTAGGGGTCGCTATTTTTGCGTGTCGTTATAATTCAGTCCTTCCATCTTATCTTTGGTCTTCCTCTGTTTCTTCATTCATTCTTGTTCCAATATAATTCTTTATTTCTCCTCATGACATGTTCAAACCAATGTAATCATCTTTCTTGTATATTTCTAGAAACTTGTAATACTAGTTATTTTTCAGTGTTTTCCCCAACATCTACTTCAACATCCTCATCTCGGCCACATTAAATTACTTTTTATTGATACTCAAATCTGTCGATTGGAATTATATGATTAATAGTTTCCATGTTCAGCATAGCTGGCTGAATTATAACATGTAATTTCTTTAAAATTCTTTAACTATTTATCTATTGAATATGAAGTATAAAATGTAATCAAATCGTATATAGAATAATATGTTCTTTAAGTTATAATAACGTTAAATGTCAATGTTAAATCTTCAAATGAGGCTACTTCCGGTTCACCAATTACAACCAAAATCTAATCACTTGTTCTTCTGGATGTGAACTTCAGGAATACGAAAAAATTATAATAATAATTTTTGTTACACACACACACAGACACACATACATACAGACATCATTGTAAAAATGGTAAAATCGTATTATATGGACCCTAAGACTCAAAGACAATACCTTCCTTACCTAAAGGTGACGGAAGGTAAAAATATATTAATATTATATTATATAAATAATTAATTTTGTATATTGTATATTTTGATAGCCATATTTATATATTATTCGGTACAACGAAAAATTCATTATTTTAAGAAAACGACCAACAAGATTTCTTCATCAACCATCACAAATCCTTTTCCTTTTTGACATTAGAAATCATAACCTCATCCCATAAACCCTAACCACAAAATTACCATAAATTCCTCTATTCTTGTGTATTTCTCGTGACGCCTGCTGTCTATCTGTAACGGGGGCGTATCCCTCCACCCCCAGGGGGTCTTGTCGGTCTCAGCAGGGCCCCAAAGGGACTCAGATGATCGCCAAAGACAATAGATATAGTAACATGTGTATAGTACGTATACACAACGTGGCATATGGCTAGGTTGTTCGAGAGGGCCTGGGTTGCGAAATAACAAACCGATTGGATGGTTATACTTTAGAATATTTTACCTAAATTTATTATTTTAACAATAATCTACGGGCATATGACACAGACACGTTCAAATTTTTTTAGTTCAACAAATTTTGATATTCATAGATGATTCTTGTCGTTAGGCAACGAACCATACTACATACGTCAATTTTATCATCTATATTCAATTCTTTATGTTGTGAGTCGCTTTTGGTATTTCTTTCTTTGTCACAGTGACAGATGTGATTAAGACGGAACTCACAGTGACAAATTGGACCTACAGCCAACACTTTCAACGCACATTGGGCGCAGAGGAATGAAGATACGTGCCAAATAGTTAATTAGTTCTTTGATGACGTTGAAACGTTAAAAAATGTAGGTTTTTGCGAGAGAGAATTTGCGATACTGACGCCATTTTGTTATTAAGTGTTCCTTATTTTTATATTCTGTATTATTTTCGACTAGGTGTATAAAAAAGTGCCCCCCATTTTACTTTTTAATAATGTAACATATGGATTATTTTACATGATGGTAAAGCAAATTGGATGTATGTAAAAAAATATAGTATGTTCCATTTCAAATTACTAAAAAACCGGAAGTGGTATCATGAATGTACATCCGTCATCAAGTAGCTTACATGTTGCTGAATAAATCATGTTATATGAAAGAAATTACTAACTTAATAAATAAGCAAGATATTTGCTGGGTCCACTAATATATAACACTCTGTATATCTATTGAATATGAAGTATAAAATGCAATCAAATCGTATAGAATATATTCTTTAAGTTATAATAACGTTATTTAATTGTTAAATCTTCAAATGAGGCTACTTCCGGTTCACCAATTATAACCAAAATCTAATCAGTTGTTCTTCTGGATGTAAACTTCAGAAAAAAACTTTTGGAATCGTGGTATTGAAGTTATGCGATCCAAAACATTCGTGACACACACACACAGACACACAGACACACATACATACATACAGACATCATCGTAAACTCATCAATGAATTTAAAATTATAGAAAATACGTAAATATAAAGGTGTAATTAGAATGTTTTGTACAAGAAATGTTAAATACTTATGTATACCGCAATGGAAAGGGCGCGAGAGGTATTGTGCTGGCCACAACAAATTTTTTAATAAAATAATTTATTTGTTATTTTACATTAATTATTATTATATTTTTATTTCAATTTTGTCCCAACCAGATAATTTACAAATCGAGTAACAAACAAGTTTTAACCATTGTTTGAACTGGTATTTTTTGTTTATTAATGTTGTTATTGTTAGTATATTTGTAGCCTGTATATGGAGATGTGTTCTGTTCGTAATTCGTGCAATTCTCGTGAGAAACTTTGTTGGGGGTGTTAAAATAGTGTATATTTGTGGACTAAATAGTGAAATGACTGATATTTTGTCCTGGTAGCAGGGGCAGCTGATGGCCAAGATCTACGGAGCCTCTATTAGTAGCCAAGGTTAGTTTTATATTATAATTATTCTTCTACAGCTTATTTCAACCTGTGTAACAAAAGATTTCGGAAAAATTCGTTGTCTATAAATTAATTCAAAATCTAGTTGTTATTGAAAACAAATATTCAATATTGTTTAAATTTTAATATGTCATATCATATTTGTCGAATATTAAATATTTATGTCGTATTCGAAAAAGTATATACAATTTGGTTGGACGGGTGTCAAAATCTGAAATAGTAAATATATTTAGAAGAAAAAATATTGATTTTTCGACCATTTATAAAACTATAAGTGAATGTGTAAACCTTCCAAAAAGTGGACGGCCTAAAGCTTTGATTAATACCCAGTCAAATAGGTTGGTGGAAAGTGAAAAGGACCGGACAATTAGCCGAGAACTCAGCAGAAATGGACTTAAACATCGGAAATTTCAAAAAATTCGACTGTTTGACACAATATTTTTATTATTCTAATGATAATTGAAGAAGGGGCTTGTTCCCCTGCAAATTCATTTGTGTAAGATATTTCCATTTCACGCCTTGCTAATACTAAAATATTCAAAACTTCCCTAAAAAGATACGCGCCCACAAGAATTTTAATTACATCGTCAAAATATCACCCAACTACAGACGGCCAGTTAACATGCAGACCTTGGTAGTATAGTCAGCCATGCTGACAATATCGTTGTTCAACTGTCGCTAAGATTACACGCATAGCTTTCTAGATTAAACATCATATAGATGACTACTGACTCTTGAGTTTTTTTTTGTGAGTTTTTGTTTTGTTTATTTTTTAAACCTTTATTTATATGTCAACATACATGATATTGTCTTTCAAGAATTCATATTGTTTCGACTAAGTTAGGACATTTTAAAACGATGCTCGTTGTTGATAATACTTTTGCTGTTATTTATTAAGATATATTATTGAATTCTGGCAATAGAAATAAACTTTGCAGTTCTGCCAACAGAAGTTGGCAAAACCGGAAACTTAGCCGCACAAACTTGGCAAATTTAGTTGCGTAAAGTTGGTATTAACCGGAAACGCGTACTGCAATTTCTTGTTTCCTGAAGTTATCAACATCTATTTTAACATTTTTACGACGTCTCAAAATATATGACTTATTAATTGTTTAGTTATGTATTTCTCAGTCGGACATTAATGGAAAGAGTTGAAAATTATTTTAACTATATTTTCCAATATAATTTTGCGAACGTATTTTATATATTTATTTGTTATTGTTTTAAAATAATCAAAGATAATTAATAAATTAAAAAATTGTTTATATAAATACAAATAATTATTTTACATTTTCACATATATTTATTTTAGTTTTATAACTCATATTAATATGGAATATATTATTCTGGTAATTTTTATATTGTACAAATTTGGCTACCGCCTAGATGAATACCGTGATTGTTGAAGGATTTCCACCCAAAATTTTACGTACGTTAGACATTAGACAATCGTGTTATATCGCTTTCTGTTGTGGCCAGCACAATACCTTCCGTCAATCCTGTGTAATATGTATAAATTCCATATATAAATTGCAAAAGATTTGCTACATTAATTTACTTTTTATTGATACTGACATCGGTCAATCTGAATATATTAATAAATTTCATGGTTAGCATAGCTGGCTGATTTATAAAATTTGTTTATAATTCTTTAACTCTATATCTATTGAATATGAAGTATAAAATGAGGCTACTTCCGGTTCGCTAATTATAACCAAATTCTGATCAGTTGTTCTTCTGGATGTAAACTTGAGGAATACGAAAAAAATACACACATACATACAGACATCATCGTAAAAATCATTGAATTTTTTGACCAAAGACAATACCTTCCTTACTTAAAGGTGACGGAAGGTAAAAAAAAATATTTGTCATACCTGTATAACCCTCATAGGAAGCCCCGTCTCTTTGGCCAATTGTTCTCTGATATGTCTCGTAGGTTTCGGTGTCTGGCTGAAAGCCGTCTTCAATATTTCCAGTTGTTTGGCTTTGATGGTAGTCCTGGGCCCTCGTCGCTTCGATCCGGCAGTTCCATCCTCAGGGGATTTATTTTCCGCTTGAGAATCGCGCGTTTCTGGGTCTCCGTCTAAGGAAGTTTGGTCTTCTGAATCGTCTTGAGGAGTTTTTGAATCCTGAAATCAAAAATAGAATTTTCAGGGCTAAAATAGAATAAATCGAGCTACACGTCGAGATTTAAACATTCAATTTCATACTTATATAAATAATTATAAAAGATAATGTATGTTTGAATATTGTCCGAAGTTTTCAGTTTCGTGTACCGGCAACCGGTCCGTCGGTCGCACACATACAAGTCGAGAAATAGTCGGTGGAATTTATTCGTCGCACAAACAAAGTTTGAGGCCCTTAATCTCGGCATAATAAATTATAAAATCCAATGAAATTGTTAATTTTTCTAGGAAAATTACTTAAATATTATATATTATGGCCAGCACAATACCTCTCGCTATTTAATAGTTATTTGATAGTTCATAACACTTACTGAGGCTAGCGATCCGCTGATTTCGCCGTGCGATAAACTATTGTTATTCGTCTCTCCAGGAGTGTTGCTAGGGAGACCGGAAGATCCGTGAATGGAACTATGATGTTTGAGGACTGTTCCTGTTGAACTGCCATCATCGTCTTCTTCGTCTTCACTTGCTGAACCAAGCAACGAATCTGTAAAAGATGATACAAAAATTAACAAAGTCACATGACTGCTCGCGCCCTATTGTATTTAACATTTCTTGTATATCTACTGCACCAAAAATTCAACTTATATCTATTCTTTAATTTTTTAATTTTAAATTCATTCTATGAACAAATTTTGTCCTAATTTTTCGAAATGTTTCCAATTCATTGTCGGGGAAAAAAATTTATGTACTCAAAGTAAAAAAGTTAAAAAAATGCCGCTTTATAGAAATATATATTTTCATAAGTCTCTATTTCCATACTTATAAATATTCATATGGTTTCTCCATCTCAACAAAGCGGCAAACAGATTTTGAAGAGTATAAATCAGTATTTATTATATTATTTATAGTATTTTTATTTGTTTTTAAAGTTACACAAACGTAAAAATACTTATAAGAATGGTTCATAAAATGAATGTTTTATTTTTCTTTGTATTTTAAAACACATCGTAAGAAATATCATGAAAAATTTTACTATTCATAATATTTTACAACTTCATAATACATAAATCATTATGGCTGTATTATAATATAAGGTGAATATATTAGTATTCGTTTTACAATTTTTACAATGTATGTATGTATGTGTCTACGATTCCAAAAATTATAATTATTTCGTATTCGTAATGTATGGAATTTATACTTAATACACACGATTGACGGAAGGTATTGTGCTGGCCACAACAGATATTTCGCGTATATCTTTTAAAAAACATGATTTACATATTAACTAGATTACCAGCGAAGCTATTAACAGGGGTACCAATCTACTTAGATAAATGAACTGGTCAAGTTCTTTTATTTTTTGGGCTTGGGACCGAAAGAGTTAATAATTTAATTTTCTTTCTTATTATTCTTTTCCTTTAGTTTTATTTATGAGCCCGCCAGTGTTTTGTTTCAGGATAATTTGATTGGACGAACAGGGGTTCTCAATATATTTGGCACCTGCTCATAAATGAAATTATGGTTAGGTTGGGTTTAATGAATTTATTATCTGAGTTTGCGGGTCAATTTTAAACAAAAAATGGTTTGAGACATGTGGGTGGATGATATTCTGAAGAAAAGATTATACCCCATTCGTTAGGGGTCGCTATTTTTTATTTTCTTCTTCCACTCATTTTTGTTTTGCGTGTCGTTCTCATTCAGTTCCTTTTCTCTCAAGTCTTCCTCTGTTTCTTCATTATTTTACTAAGATATTCATTCTTTTTCCAATATATTCTTCATTTCTAGAAACTTGTAACACGAGTTATTTCCCTATGAAATATAATATATCTGTTGAATATGAAGTATAAAATGCAATCAAATCGTATAGAGAATAATGTATTCTTTAAGTTATTATATTTAACTGTTAAATCTTCAAATGAGGCTACTTCCGGTTGACCAATTATAACCAAAATCTAATCAGTTGTTCTTCTGGATGTAAACTTGAGGAATACGAAAAAATATAATTTTTGGAATCGTTATGCGATCCGAAACTTTCGTCACACACACAAACTCACAGACACACACATACATACAGGCATCATCGTAAAAATCATTGAATTTTTTGACCAAAGACAATACCTTCCTTACCTAAAGATATTGATGGATAACTTACACATATAATTGAATAATATTTGATTAGTAGCCCTAGTAAACATCCCCTAAAGTGGTCACTCGCTTAATATCTATGGTACATATTAGGGCGTGAAACTTGTGATCTATAAATATTTACCCCCCGTGCTGTAAGATCACTCCACTCAAGAGTTTAATGCGTTTGTTAAAGAGGGTCAACAAATTCGCGGAATGAAACGGTGTAAAGGAATAAAATTTCTTTTAATGCTTATGAGAACACTCTCCGTCTTGTGACGTCAGAGAACAGTTGCTACACGCAGTTGACGACTTACTGATGTGCATTTGTCAATGTCTACAGCTGACAGTCAACTTTTTTCTTCCTATTTTATTAATAACTCAACCAAATAAATGATTGGATATTATGGATTAAAAATGTATTTGAATGTCGAAATTTTCCTGCGGGCCTGAAGTAACTAATTTATCATGGGGATCATTTATCATTGGTAAATATGTGGAAATATTGAGACAAGAAAAAAAAAAGACAGACAATTTGAATATTAGAATAGGTTATGTACCGCGTGTGAAGGTATAGTTGTATTTTGTACATTTTCTAATAAAAGATTCAACGTTTGAAACCTTGTATTTCGATTCCGACCGACGCCAAATATTTTAGAATTTGAAATGGCACAAAATTGACCCCTGTGGTGCACTCTCCACGCCAGTATCAACCTAATCATAATTCGAACATTATAGGCATTTAGTCATTTCGCTATGACCTTGTGCGTCGGTTCGATTCCCGGCTACGACCTTCAGGTCACACGCGTTTACGACAGCTTTAAGCGAGCGCCTGGCCGTAAACTAACCCACCGTGTCTTAGTGAGCCATGACGCCGCTGTTTTGTTCTCCATGTCGAATTGACAATTGCGAAACGAAATGGCAAAGAAAATCGCGAGTCGGATCATAGAGGCTCGTATTAGATGCGAACTGAAGTCATTCAAAATTCAAATAAACTTACCAGTCGATTTATTTTTCAATTTTGATGCTTTTATTATAATATATTTTTATAATAATAAAATAACAGTAGTATCTTATGTACTCTCATAAAAATTTCAAATATCAGCCTTATATATTCTGTTACAAAAAAGCCGTCATCTGTCTGTCATCCTTGTCTGTCACGTACATCGTATATGATAAGTGAGTGTGTCCTTGTCTAACGCATTAGAATAATATGGGTACCTTGTGAAAAGCATGTAAACGCATAAGACTGACTTTTGACATTAGGTCAGAAAAACATAGAAGGCTTTAGATAGTAATGATTAAGATTTGTAGAGAGCGGTTCAAAGTTTTCATTCGGTCACATTTAGGTAAGGAAGGTATTGACTTTGGTCAAACTTTTTCGGACCCTATAATACGTTTTTACTATTTTTACGATGATGTCTGTATTTGTGTGAAAATTTTACGTATCTTCCGGAAATACTTGACACTAACATCAGCAAAGATTATATATTCTTGCAGAAGAGTTGTGAAATTTGGTGTATGCAGCAACTTTGGAAGTACTGTTTCGGTACACCTTATTCGCGGGCCCCCCCTTGACGCCTGAGTCGTGAGGCCCCCGGGGTGTGCCTCTGGTGGGCCCCCCGGGTAGTCAATCTGCCCGCCGTGCCGACACTAACACTCACGCTAGATAAATAACACCGACTGGTGTGTACCGTCTTTGTAAATTATACACATACGAAGAAAGTCATCATATAAATATAGTAAATAATTGTTTATTTTTTTAATTGTTACCTTCCGTCACCTTTAGGTAAGGAAGGTATTGTCTTTGGTCAAAAAAATCAATGATTTTTACGATGATGTCTGTATGTATGTGTGTGTCTGTGAGTCTGTGTGTGTGGCGAAAATTTCGGATAACTTCAATAACACGATTCCAAAAATTATATTTTTTTCGTATTCCTCAAGTTTACATCCAGATGAACAACTGATTAGATTTTGGTTAAAATTGGTGAACCGGAAGTACCCTCATTTGAAGATTTTAACAGTTAAATAACGTTATTATAACTTAAAGAATATATTATTCTCTAGACGATTTGATTACATTTTATACTTCATATTCAATAGACATAGAGTTAAAGAATTAAATTTAATAAGGAGAATGAATACTTAGTAATATGTAGTAGGTTGAACAAACCGAGGAAGGACTGTATTGTGGAAGACTTGAGAGGAAAAATGCGCAGAAGAAAAAAATAAAACGAATGGAAAAAACTAAAGAAGAAGAATATGTCAGTGTCAAGTGCAATTTGCACAGTTTGTTTATGAAATAATTTCACTGGAAATATAAGATCTTTTGCAAGAAAATTTATGTATAGGGCGCGTGACTTTGCTGACTTTGGCAAGCAGATATGGGGACCCGTGTCAAAATGACAGCAATTAATTAAGTCCATAACTAACAAATGTCATAATTTTTCATTCAAAATTTCATGATTTTCTTATTTCATGTAGTTGCCGTTGCCGAGAAAAGGAATCATAAAATACCAAAAAATGAAATTTTGAAATGGTTTTTTCTCAAATTTTTGACTGTTGAAAATGATTGAGGTGTTTAATAATTGTAAAAATGTGTATACTTATTCATTTGTCTGCATAGAATCGATTAACATTACTGCCATATTCGTATTTATACTCATTTTGTTTAATTTCTTAAAAAAAATCATAATTCGTCAATTTTCAATAAAAATTTCAAAATTTTAATTTATATGGATATAGATACTTTTCAATGCGCTGATTCCAAATTTTGAAACCGCATGTCGATATCTCTTTTCGTTCTCGAGATATTTGCCCTCAAAGTTTTGCCTAAAAATACCCATTTTTGGGGTATAACCCAAAAATGGGTCAAAATACAGACTTGAGAGTATACTCATTCGATTCTCCGGGCAAAATTACATAAGTATCCCAATTTTCATATTTTTTGAACAACGAATACAATCTCTAGAGTAAAATAACTGAAAATGGCCAAAATCAGCAAAAAACCTAAGGGGTATACCTTAGATTTTTTGCTGATTTTGGCCATTTTCAGTTATTTTGCTCTAGAGATTGTATTCGTTGTTCAAAAAATGTGAAAATTGGGATACTTATGTAATTTTGTCCGTAGAATCGAATGGTGGTGTTAATGAGCTCGTATTTCGACCCATTTTTGGGATATAGCCCAAAAATGGGTATTTTTAGGCAAAACTTTGAGGGTAAATATCTCGGGAACGAAAAGAGATATCGACATGCGGTTTCAAAATTTGGAATCAGCGCGTTGAAGAGTACCTATATCCATATAAATTAGATTTTTTAAAATTTTGAACTTTTTATTGAAAATTGACGAATTATGATTTTTTAAAGAAATTAAACAAAATGAGTATAAATACGAATATGGCAGTAATGTTAATCGATTCTATGCATACAAATGAATAAGTATACACATTTTTACAATTATTAAATACCTCCGTCACCTTTAGGTAAAGAAGGTATTGTCTTTGGTCACAAAATTCAATGATGAGTTTTTCGTGAAAAGCACGTTTTAGGGTCCCAATAATACGGTTTTACCATTTTTACGATGATGTATGTATGTACATACTCCAATAGCATATTTCCAAATTGACGGAAGGTATTATGCTGGCCACATCAGATTTTTTCATTTGGTTTTCAATCGCGTTTAACAACAACTTTAACACTCTTCAGCCCGCCTGTAGTGCGGGATCCACTCGCATAAGTCTTCCCAAGTCTTCTCAAGACTTTTCGGTCACTGGTCGTTGTGTGTGCGTGTGTATTTGATGGTGTGTTAGAGACCCGTAATGCCTTGTTTCCCAGCGGGCTAACTGCTAATTGGGCTATGTTGTACGGCCGTCCGAAACCCCACTGAGACCGGCCCTGCTCAGACCACAGAGACAATAAGCGGCATAAGAAGATAAAAGAATATGAAAGAATAGATTTTATGGAAAATACATCAAGTTAATATAGAGTGGTTTGACGCTTGGAATAATTATTAAGACCCATGAAACAAAACAACAAGTTATAATAATATTTAACTGCGTTTTTTCAACTGTTAAAATCTTCAAATTAGGGTATTTTCAGTTGATCAATTATAATCAAAATTTCTTCTGGATGTAAACACACAGACTCACATACAGACATCATCGTAAAAATGGTAAAATCGTATTAAACTTCCATTTTCCCTCTGTCTCTTTGGACGGTTTGAAATTTGAAACAAATAAACAAACAACGATTCCTCACGAGTGACCTTTGACCCGGATGACCTCTACAAATCACACACCACTGGAAGCATTTATCTTCCATGCAGAGATTCAAGCAGCGCCATAAGAAATATTACCAGCGAGGAGTGTTTCTGTGGATGCGAGATGGACTGTTTATAAAAGATTTTTATAACAACAAGTGATTATTATTTTTGGTATTTAATGTTTGAGGACAAATATATTTAAAACCTTTAAAACCTTTTAACAATTAATTCAAAATTCACAAATAAACAACTATTATTAACTGACAACAATATTTCAAAATACAAAAAGATACCGCGTTCAAATGTTTCAAAATAAAATAAAAGTTTTTCTACTCATTATATATGTTCTCACATTCATACGACTATGTATGTGGGTGGATGGACGAAGACAAGGATATATTCTGTCTCTTTTCACCTGTCGAAGAAGGAAAAATATATATAGGGTGTGTAGGTAAAAATACGAAATATTTCTTGAACTATAGATAGAGTTGTTTGAAGTTACGAGAATACGCTTAGTTGGATATTTTTGTTACATAAGCTCATTCAAGAAAGGCTGTTGATTATCTTGATAAAGGAAAAACTATAACTGAACAATATTAGGCCACACTTTTTGGCAAGCTGAAAGCAACAATTCAAGAAAAACGCCCGGGAAACATAAATACGGCAGCTCATTTAAGATTTGAAATCGGCTTCATCCATATTTTCCCGAAACTTAAAACATTCTTCGCTGGAAAGATTTCGAACGAAGACGCATTAATCTGGAACCCTCGTATTATAAGTTCTAGATCTACGTAGATACAACAGGTCAAGACACGTTATCTGAAGCTGTCAACACCAATGGCAGTTTAAGATTACATAGAGCTACTTTCACATCTTCGAGACATTTTAATTTAATTCCTTGTCAAAACAAAACACGATCTTGTCGATCTGTTGCATGGCAACAAATCTTAAGTAAATAACGGCTTATTCATATACATATTTGTATAATGACATGCTTGGTTGTAATATTGTTGTACCAGAGCCTATATTCGCTTACAGTTAATATGATACTAGGTTGTATATTGGGGTTTGATTTGGTGTGGGCGATAAGGGAACGATGCCATGGTAACTATACATAGGTGGGGTATGGCTTTGTTGCCAACAAAATTTGAACTCAATTCAAACTGGGTTTATTACATAAATATTACAGTAAAATTTTGAGAAACTGTTTAACGAATTTGACACAGAAACATTTATAAACAACAAATAAGCATTTATTGTTCCGAGAGCTTCATCGTTTTTTCATCGTTAAAAAACTATCGCTCAGTTTAACGCATCCAACAGCATTTTTACTAAAAGTTATTTCACCATTAGTTGAATTAAATCTGGGTCTAAGTATTTTATCTTAAAAAACTTCACATACAAAATTGTTCAAGTTCTGAACCATTTCAAGGCTAATTTCAATCTGTTTGAATAAAGTTTTTCGTTCTAGTTTCAAATATCCGTGTAATTATTATACTAGACCTATTTTACGAATAATAAAGAATTCTAAATGAACTTCGTCTATGCCCTATTTAAACATTAAACCATGTTTAAATTTAATTTCATACTTTCTTGATATCTTAATCTACCATAAAATTATAGTTATATAGGTGTATAATGTTATTATTACAATTTTATAATTTTGGGCACATAAAAGATGTAAATTAAAGATAAACTAGATTTTTACCACGAATCCAAAAATTATATTTTTTCGTATTCCTCAAATTTACATCCAGAAGAACAACTGATTAAATTTTGGTTATAATTGGTGAACCGGAAGTAGCCTGAAGATTTAACAGTTAAATTTGATTTTAAATATAAAGATTTGGTGTAATTAGATTTTTTACAATGATATATGTGTGTGCGCGTTTTTCAAATACTATGAATCTTAATTATTTTGTTCCAAGAAAATTCCAAATATTTAAAACAAAAACGCAACTGTTTACGCTATACAATGCCCGACGTTCATGTTTTTATTGGTACATCTTATATCGCAAAAAACATTTGAACGTAAATGTTCCATAAAACTTTAAAACATAGAAGGCCTTGTTTCGTGTTTATAAAAAACAAACACATTTAATGCTGTGGTATTTTTATATAGAGATATTTTATTTTTTAAAATAAATACAGTGATGAACAAAATTATGAAAACTTCTAAATATTTTAAGTCTTTTATGTTACCAAAACCTTTTCAGATCTTCCCATGAATGTCCGATTGGCAAATACGTAACAAATATCTTATAGTTTTTGAGTAATCATCCTTCCAACATCCCACATACATACACACACACACACACAGACATCATCGTAAAATGTTAAAATCGGCTTGTAGGGACCCTAAGACGTGCTCAATAAAATCTGGATATGCGGTTTTTAGCATGAATCCAATACCTCTCTTAGCGAGAGGTAAAAATCTTCAGTAATGTCTCTGGATTTTTGACACTGACATTTATCTGTAAGATATTTTACAATCACAATTTAAAAACATTCCTTCCCATATATCTTTCATTCCATTTGTTCCTATCATAACACGCTATTCAAAGCTCCAGTTGTCGAAAGCCCGAAAGCTACTTATAACAGTTGAACGCCTTCTGGGTTGAAAGCTTATACCGCAGGCGAAGATCAGTATACATGCCGGGCACACTACTCAGTCCGTATCATACGTATAGCATAGTATACCTACGGATGAATGAGAGGGAACCGATATGTTTATACGAAAATATTATTATAAGGGTTGATTGTATGCAGAACAATGGATAGGGATTCCTTAAAAGGGATAGATACTATACAGTTTTGTATTTTCAAAATATTTTGGGGCCCAAACACGTGAATATTCGTTAAAAAGTCGTCATCAAGACAGGGCATTTATGGACATTCTAAATGTTCGAAATTTTTCCAATTCATTAACGGGATTGGCGGTATTTCTGAAGGGTTCATGTAATTGCATATATTCCCAGAAAAACCCTTCAGTACTATCTCTGGATTTTTGACACATTAGTAATATTTATCTGTCAATTACAGACATTTTAATTTCTCAAGTAGTGAGCAAAATTTTCAAAAATAATATTTAGAAGATTTGTGTTAAAATGCTACTACTTCCGGTTGTCCAATTGTTACCAAAATTTATTCAACTCTTCCCATTACTGTTAGATTGAGGAATCCGTAGTTACACAGGTCTTTAGTCTTATATAATTTGAGAAATTGTACATACTGTTCCAAGAAAATTCACGACAATTAATTAAGTAATTTAATGTCTGCCTCTACAGCAAACACATTTTCTTTTGCTTGTAACAAGTTATTCTTATTATTCATTACGTTTTATTGGTGTATGTATAAAAGTTACTATATACGTAAACTTAAATTTTCGTTAACATAAAAATAATGAATAATATATTAGTAGAAGAATAGCAACCCCTAACGAATGGCGAAAGCTAAAGAAGAAAATGTAGTGTCAAGTGCAATTTGCATAGTTTGTTTATAAAATAATTTTTAGTTTCTATAGGACAAACACCCGTGCATTTTGCAAAATCCCACCCAAGCTCCCGCGTCAATACCTCCATGTTGGGGTTGAAACCTATCTGTTTTCTTTGCAAACCGCCACCGAACAGGGCGAGGGGTTGCGGTGAACAGAAGGGGAGGTTTTCAATTAAAACGGATTTTCTGATAGGTTGGCCGCAGACAGATTCTGTTACTCTATTTTTATAAGATACAAATACAGCCTTACCAACAGAGGGCGAGGGAGAAACAAAAGAAGGGTGTGTGGTATCAAGAGGATTTGGGTATGGGTATAAAAAGTTTGAACATAAGGGCTATGGTATATCTTTTAGGAATAATATTATCAGGGTATATATTGCTAAATTTCCAGTAAAATTATTTTATAAACATGCAAATTGTACTTGACACTGACATCTTCTTTTTTCAATATATTCTTCATCTCTCCTTATAAGATGTTCAAACTAATGTAATCGTCTCTGTTGTATCTTGAGTTATTTCTGTATTAAATGGAAATATTTTTGCAATGAGAAGAATTTGAAAGAAACTAAATTTAAAATCATAAATTATGAGAATGGGCAATTATTGCACACAGTCCTTATACTAAAAGGATAGATTCACTATCTATATATTCTTTAATCAAGACGAGTCGGCGAAGCCGAGATTTCGCTAGTCCATAAGCCTTCTACAATATGTTTTTAATATCTCCTCATGTTCAAACCAATGTAATCGTCTCTCTTATATCTTTCTAGAAACTTGTAAAACTAGAGTTATTTCCTTGCCTATCTTTCCGTGTCTTGAATTTGATTTATATGAATATATTAGTAGTTTCCATGTTTAGCATAGCTGGCTGATTTATAAAATTTAATATCATAATAATTCTTTATATCTATTGAATATGAAGTATAAAATGCAATCAAATCGTAGAAATAATAATATATTCTTTAAGTTATAATAACGTTAAATGTTACTGTTAAAATCTTCAAATGAGGCTACTTCCGGTTGACCAATTATAACCAAAATCTAATCACTTGTTTTTCTGGATGCTTGAGCCGAAATTTTCTTCATACACAGACATACATACATACATACAGACATCATCGTAAAAAACTCATCATTGAATTTTTTGACCAAAGATGATGGAAAGTAAAACATGTGATGTGGCCAGCACATTAACTTTCGTCAATCCTGTGTATTACGTACAAATATACATAGCAAAAGATCCTATATTTCCAGTAAAATTATTTCATAAACTATTCAAATTCTACTTCTGCAAGTACTACATACATATATTAGCAGTTTCCATGTTTAGCATAGCTGGCTGAATTATAAAATTTAATATATTTATAATTCTTTAACTCTATATATATGTAGAGAATAGCAAGGATTGTTGCTAAGATTTGTTTATAATTATTATAAAATGTTGTTCCTCCTAAGTTTAAACTTTATTGTAAAAATGTAATGAAAGACAAATAAAACGAAAGAAAATGAGACGACCGCTTTACTGTATAAGGGTGTAGAACTTCTTCAGAGTTGGAAGAAGTTGAAGAACTTTTTCAATTTAACTTTGGCTTAAATTTTAAACTTATATGAATATTTGTGAAGAAGACGAATCTGGTGTCTGAAAAAAATGTCTTTCTATCGATTGAAATGAGGATTGCTTTATCATTTATCAAAACTTTAAATATTAGAAGTATAAATAATAAAGTATATATAAACAAAACAATTATATTTGTTGCTATTTATTGGGCAGGGCATTGTTAAAAATCCAGAAAATCAGGCCGCAATTCAAAGTCTTCTTTTCTTCCCCTTTTGCTATTCAATTCCCCTCCCCTCCACACGCGATGTCTTTGCCCCGCCCATCGACCAATGAGGCGAGCCTGATGCGCAAATGTTATCTGTCTGGCGACTGTCACTTGTTAAAGCCCCACTACTGGTGTTCAGAGATAGTACAGAGGATTTCAGACTGTGCCGGCCGTATAGCGAACAAGGTTTTCAAGGGTTCGAGGGTTGTAAAGAAAAGATAAGGGTGTGAAAAGAAATAAATAAGAAGGGGTGGTTTCTTATTATGTACGGGGGGTTTCACACTTTCAAATAGTGTGCTGAAAGTGTTTCTTTGTCGAAAAAGGCAAATTTTATCTGACAACATTCTTAAGTAAAATTCACACAATTTGACCATGTTTATATCTCACATAATTTGACTATGTTTAAAATTTGTTTCGACTAAGTTTAATTGTCTCACATAATTTAGCTGCATTTAAAATTTGTTTCGACTAAGTTTAATTGTCTCACATAATTTAAGTGTTTAAAATTTGTTTCGACCACGTTTAATTGTCTCACAAATTATTTTGTTGCAATGTTTCACATAATTTGACTAGGTTTAAAAATTATTTCGACTAAGTTTAATAGTCTCACATAATTTAACTGATGGCACAATTTGACCATGTTTAAAATTTGTTTCGACCCTGTTTAATTGTTTCACATAATTTGACTATGTTTCAATTTGTTTCGACTGAGTTTAATTGTTTCACATAATTTAACTGTTTAAAAAAAAATTCGACTAAGTTTAATTGTATTAATAGATAAAGAAACTAGTGGCACAATTTGACCATGTTTAAAATTTGTTTCGGCTAAGTTTAAATGTTTCAGATAATTTGACTTTGTTTAAAATTTGTTTCGAATAAGTTTACTTGTTTCACATAATTTGACTATGTTTAAATTTGTTTCGACTGGGTTTAATTGTTTCACATAATTTAACTGTTTAAAAAAATTTCGACTAAGTTTAAGTATCTCACATAATTTAACTATGTTTAAATTTTGTTTCGACCATGTTTAATTGTCTCACATAATTTAACTATGTGTAGAATTTGTTTCGACTAAGTTTTGTTTCACATAATTTGACTATGTTTAAATTTGTTTCGACTGAGTATAATTGTTTCACATAATTTAACTGTTTAAAAAAAATCGACTATGTTTAATTGTATTAATAGATAAAGAAACTAGGGCCACAATTTGACCATGTTTAAAATTTGTTTCGACTAAGTTTAATTGCCTCACATAATTTGACTATGTTTAAAATTTGTTACGACTAAGTTTAAGTATCTCACATAATTTAACTATGTTTAAATTTTGTTTCGACCATGTTTAATTGTCTCACATAATTTAACTATGTGTAGAATTTGTTTCGACTAAGTTTAATTGCCTAACATAATTTGACTCTGTTTAAAATTTGTTTCGACTAAGTTTAATTGTCTCACATAATTTGACTATGTTTAAAATTTGTTACGACTAAGTATCTCACATAATTTAACTATGTTTAAATTTTGTTTCGACCATGTTTAATTGTCTCACATAATTTAACTATGTGTAGAATTTGTTTCGACTAAGTTTAATTGTCTCACATAATTTAACTGTTTAAATATTTTTTCGACTTAGTCTAATTGTATCAATAGATAAATAAACTGATGGCACAATTTGACCATGTTTAAAATTTATTTCGACTAAGTTTAATTGTCCCACATAATTTAACTGTTTAAATATTTTTTTCGACTTAGTCTAATTGTATTCATAGATAAATAAACTGATGGCACAATTTAACCATGTCTAAAAATTGTTTCGACTAAGTTTAATTGTCTCACATAATTTAACTATGTTTAAAAAAATTTTCGACTAAGTTTAATTATATCAATAGATATATAAACTGATGGCATAATTTGACCATGTTTAAAATTTGTTTCGACTAAGTTTAATTGTCTCACATAATTAATCTGTCTAAATATTTTTGTGACTAAGTTTAATTGTCTCACATAATTTATCTATGTTTAAATATTTTTTCGACTAAGTTTAATTGTATCAATAGATAAATAAACTGCTGGCACAATTTGACCATGTTTAAAATTTGTTTCGACTTAGTTTAATTCTCTCACATAATTTAACTATGTTTGAATATTTTTTCAACTAAGTTTAATTATATCAATAGATAAATAAACTGATGGCACAATTTGACCATGTTTAAAAATTGTTTCGACTAAGTTTAATTCTCTCACATAATGTAACTATGTTTAAATATTTTTTCGACTATGTTTAATTATATCATAAGATAAATAAACTGATGGCACAATTTGACCATGTTTAAAATTTGTTTCGACTAAGTTTAATTGTCTCACATAATTTAACTATGTTTAAATATTTTTTCGACTAATTTTAATTATATCAATAGATATATAAACTGATGGCATAATTTGACCATGTTTAAAATTTGTTTCGACTAAGTTTAATTCTCTCACATAATGTAACTATGTTTAAATATTTTTTCGACTATGTTTAATTATATCATAAGATAAATAAACTGATGGCACAATTTGACCATGTTTAAAATTTGTTTCGACTAAGTTTAATTGTCTCACATAATTTTACTATGTTTAAATATTTTTTCGACTAAGTTTAATTATATCAAAAGATAAATAAACTGATGGCACAATTTGACCATGTTTAAAAATTGTTTCGACTAAGTTTAATTGTCTCACATAATGTAACTATGTTTAAATATTTTTTCGACTATGTTTAATTATATCAAAAGATAAATAAACTGATGGCGCAATTTGACCATGTTTAAAATTTGTTTCGACTAAGTTTAATTGTCTCACATAATTTATCTATGGTTAAATATTTTTTTGACTAAGTTTAATTGTATCAATAGATAAATAAACTGCTGGCACAATTTGACCATGTTTAAAATTTGTTTCGACTAAGTTTAATTCTCTCACATAATTTAACTATGTTTGAATATTTTTTCAACTAAGTTTAATTATATCAATAGATAAATAAACTGATGGCACAATTTGACCATGTTTAAAAATTGTTTCGACTAAGTTTAATTGTCTCACATAATTGAACTATGTTTAAATATTTTTTCGACTAAGTTTAATTATATCAATAGATATATAAACTGATGGTATAATTTGACCATGTTTAAAATTTGTTTCAACTAAGTTTAATTCTCTCACATAATTTGTTGACTATGTTTAAAATTTGTTTTGACTAAGTTTAATTCTCCCACATAATTTAGCTATGTTTAAATTTATTTCGACTAAGTTTAATCCTATTAATAAATGAAGGAATTGAAGGCACAATTTGACCATGTTTATTTGTCTCAAATATTTTAACTATGTTTAAATTGTATTTCTAGATAAAAATAGTAGGATGTATCACTTACCCCCAGGTGTATTCACGCTTCCCGTCTTGTTCCCTTGCAGATAATCCTCTTTACAAATAAATTTGTTGTCGTCTAAGACGTAGAGTTCTTCACCTGTACTTAGCTGCTTTCGACAGACTAGACATGTGAAACAGTTTAAATGAAACACCTTATCCCGAGCTTTTCGTACTAGATCCGAAGGCGAGATGCCTTGTAGGCATCCACCACATTTTGTGCCGTATCGTCTGCAAAAAAAAAACATTTTTGTAATAAACCCATAAAAATTAAGTAAGCTACGCTACTGAATTTGGCGGGATGAGCGAAGCAAGTTTTGTAGAACATTTTGACAAGCACAAATCGCGATTGGCTACGGTGTACCTGGTACGGTAGGGTTGCTATAGTTACCTAAGTCGTTAGAGTTATTCGCGTTCAACCGGATGTTGTCTGATTTCACGGGCACTCCAGTTTCGAGGACACGTGTTACCACGTGGTTCTAGTTGGAATACGAGAAAATAAGAATTGAAAATAAGCGAAGAAACACGAAAGGGATTGTAATAACGTTGATTGGAATTGGTTATTTGGGGTTGGGTTACAAACGTTTGAATATTGGAATTGTTCAAAGGAATGTTTAATTATAACTGGATGGCTAATTTTAATGCAAATGATTATATTTGGCTAATGGTCCCTATAATACGATTTTACCATTTTTACGATGATGTCTGTATGTATGTATGTGTGTCGCATCAATATCATGATTCCAAAAATTATATATTTTCGTATTCCTCAAGTTTACATCCAGAAGAACAACTGATTAGATTTTGGTTATAATTGGTGAACCGGAAGTAGCCTCATTTGAAGATTTAACAGTTAAATAACGTTATTGTAACTTAAAGAATATATTCTATACGATTTGATTGCATTTTATACTTCATATTCAATAGATTAAAGAATTTTAAAGAAATTTTATAAATCAGCCAGCTATGCTAAACATGGAAACTACTAATATATATTCATATAATTCAAATGTCAAGATAGGCAAGGAAATAACTCTAGTGTTACAAGTTTCTAGAAAGATACAAGCGGGAGAATTTTAATTTTATTTATACTTATTTTGATAGGCAGTTTCACTTTAAAAATCCCTCTTCCATTTAACCTTTTTATAATTTCACCCCTATTTATAACCTCAATTCTCCGTTTAGCTTATGATCAACCCTTGTTTAAGGGTATACACCCCCTTTAATGTATAGAGCAGTCACTATAGCTTTGATCTCGTTTTATTTTGTATAATATCTAAACGATAGAAGCATCGTCTCTGTCTGGTGAAGATAAGTGCAGATTCATTTGCTTATGCTAATCAGCTAAGGGAAGTTAACCCCGCAATGGAATTAGGGGTATGAATTTTTACTAAACGAAATAAGAGGGGATGACGACTTGGCCGATTCGACTACCCCGTAATATTGAATCCAAGATCGTCTGGACTACAATGATCCAATATATTCTTCATTTCTCCTCATGACATTTTCAAAGCAATCATTTCGCTTGTATCTTTCTAGAAACTTGTAACACTAGAGTTATTTCCCCATCTTTCCGTGACTTCCCCAACATCTACTTCAACATCCTCATCTCTGCCATATTAATTTACTTTTTATTTATACTGACATCTGTCAATTTGAATTATATATTAGTAGTTTCCATGTTTATTAAAATTCTTTAACTCTATATCTATTGAATATGAAGTATAAAATGCAATCAAATCGTATAGAATATATTCTTTAAGTTATAATAACGTTAAATGTCAATAAATTTAAATGTTAAATCTTCAAATGAGGCTACTTCCGGTTCACCAATTATAACCAAAACTAATCAGTTGTTCTTCTAGATGTAAACTTGAGGAATACGAAAAAAATAGCGACCCCTAACGAATGGGAAAAGCTAAAGAAGAAGAAATAATTATAAAAACTATTAAAATATTTCAGAAACAAAAAATAATTCTTTAAAATTTAAAATTAACATTAGTATTATTCGTTTAATTATTGAATTACCATTAAAACATAATTAAGACAATGACCTGTTCGGAATTAATTTAAAATTCTTCCTATTTACATGAAAATAAGACATAGAAAACAAGCTGTCCATTTATTCAGAATCTATGATTAATCTATTCATAGTTTTTAAACAGATCGCACCAGATAATATTATAGAATTATTTTAATTTATTGACAAGTTAATAATGCGAAATTAGGTTGGAAATGATTAGAATTATTATGTTAGCATCTGGGCAATCGATATAAAAATAATCTCATATACTTAACATTCAATTCATTTGTGAATATATAGAAAGTTTGCGGGAATCTCCCGCCAATTGGGGAAAATGGCGGCATATTACGATTTTTGATCATTTTCTCGAAAACAATTACCCGTATTTTTTTTACAAGATTTGATCCAAATCCAAAAGTTATGCGATCCGCATAACTTTTACCACGATTCCAAAAAATATATTTTTTCGTATTCCTCAAGTTTAGAGCCAATAGCTTATTAGTAGAACGAAGAAATAGGGGAAGACCAAAGATAAAATGAAAGGACTGTATTGCGAAAGATTTGAGAGAAAACGAACTGAATGAGGACGACCCGCAAAACAGAAATGAGTGGAAGAAGAAAATAAAAATAGCGACCCCTAACGAACGGTAAAAGCTAAAGATGTCAGTGTCAAGTGCAATTTGAATAATTTTACTGGAATACACAGGATTGACGGGAGGTATTGTGCTGGCCACATGTCCTTTTATATACTTAAGATTATGTAATATTCTCGGAAATATGATATTTAAAATTTAATATACACCCTTATCTAATCGCTAACACATTTCTTCATTTTAAGAAATTATATTTCTTTTTCTGAAGCTATGTGCCTCATTTAAGATACGATATCAATTTTATGGTGTTATTTATTTATGTAAATAATTGAAAATCGAACTTTGGTTTTTCATAATGTCATAATCTATTACTAGCGTAATTAAAACGATTAAAACAAATTATAAATGCGTGTTAATCACTTTTTATCTCAAGTTTATAATTTTTAATTTATTTTGACATGATGTCAACCTATTAAAATTATTTATTATTAATTATTATTAAGTTGGATTATTTTTTAAATGGAACTTCTGTACTATGTAATTAAATAATACTGGTTAATTATCATTTATAAAACATTAATATTTTAACATAGGGGTCGCTATTTTTTATTTTCTTCAAGTCTTTACAATACGTCCTTCCATCTATTCATTCTTCTTCCAATATATTTGTCAGTTCTTATAATAAAAGGTTAGATTCATTATTTATATATTCTTTAATCAAGACGATCGCTGAAATGTTGCCGAGTCGGCGAAGCCGATATTTCGCTAGTCCTTATACTAAAAGCTGAAATTTTGCCAATTAGTATATGGACTAGCGAAATTTACCATTTTTAGCACGATACCTTCCTGACCAAGGGTAGCGGGAGGTAAAAATGATATATTTATTAGACTATGTACAACATTTTCTTTGCCTCTGGTGTTCGTCTTGTGCCTAAAAACTCGTCTACTTTTTTGTTCTCTTGAGTCAGGTGCAAATTAAAACCCGGACTCCAACTGCTTTGCTCCAAATTGCTTTCTCACGGCGGTCCAAACACCCCCCTACCCCCCTCCAAACTCCATTTTCTTCTTTTCTTCTTTGCGAGTCAAAATATAACAGACCCGGTCCAATTTGGGACTTCAATACGGTGTAGGAGAATGCGTATTGTTGATGTATTGTTGGCGTTGATGACTATCACTCCATGTTTAAATTTGTTAAATAAGATAAAGAAGAAGATTTTTATTGAAAAAGTAGGACCGAATAGCTATCTTCTTCTACACCTGTAGTTATACTGGTGTAAAATATGAAAAGATTTTTTTTATTACGTTGTTAAATATTATTTTTTTAACATTTAATGTTGTTATGATTGTTAAAGAATATTCTATTATCTATACGATTTGATTACATTTTATATTTCATATTCAGTGGGTATAGAGTTTATTAAGAATTTTTATAAATCACCCAGCTATGCTATCCAGAGATTAGTATATGATAAGAAAAGAAAGAATTTTAGAAATATAGAAATATACCATTTTTACAATGATTTATAATTAGCTCAAATACTATCGTTCAGAAAATTTTGAAACCTTGTATTTCTTCCTTACTCTTATATGGAAAGATGCCATTAAATTTTGGAGTAAATCAGATAACCAGAAATGGCACTTTACTGGAAGCTCAAATAATTTTTCTTCGACTCCTTTAAATGTTATTTTTTCAAGATATATGTTATATAAAAATTAAAGATTATTAAATTTTCTATAGGTTCGCATTAATACTTTTTCTATATATTTTATGCATAAATTTATAAAACTATAATTTTAATATTGGACCCGACGCTTAAACACAAAACACCTGGTTATATAATTCAGATCTCAAATGTTTGTAACTGACAGGTATATGTCCTGTCAACAAACTAATCATTTCAAATAATAATATTAACGTTTTAAAAATAATAAATGGAACAATAATTATATGGAAAGGAACTTAAAGTATATATCATTACGGCATATTACCCATTGATGGGTGACCCAATCTGCTTGGTACGCAAATATCGGTAATAATGTTGACATATTTGTACCGTGCGGGCGTTTACCAGGTGTCACCTCACGAGAGTGCATTTAACTTTAAGTATTTACATGAATAAACATTAAATTAAACGGCAGGTATTGTGTTGGCCACATTTTTAAATGAAAATGTAGCAATAGCTAATATATATCGCAACATTGTACAGTATTTTTTCAAAACATAAACTAGGATTTGTTAAAAAAGTCACTAAGATGACTGGAAATACAAATTAAGCATAAATCTGGAACCATGTTGGAAAGTTCTCTACCCACCTGAAGAAATCATTCCGGCAGAAAAGTTTCGCTTCTCTTGAGAAGCATTTGTCTGTGAGGGTCGCATGGCAGTCATAACATCGCACACAATCTGCATGCCATGTTCTTTCCAGGACGTTTAGGAGGAATTTATCCAGGATGGGCTTGTCACATCCAGCACAAGCGATCAGCATCCCGGCTGCAGGCTCGCACCGACCTGGAACAAGAAGAACAAACTGGATTAGGACAAAAATATAACATTTTTACCTCTCGCTAAGAGAGGTATTGGATTCATGCTAAAAATCGCATAGCCAGGATTTAATAAGCACGTTTTAAGGTCCCTACAATTCGGTTTTAATATTTTTACGGTGATGTCTGTGAGTGTGTGTATATGTATGTGGGATGTTGAAAGGATATTCAAAAACTATAAGACTTTATATTTGTTTAACTACGTATTTCCCAATCGGACATTCATGGGAAGATCTGAAAAGGTTTTGGAAACAATTGGACAACCCGAACTAGAAGATTTTTTTATATTTTATATATAGACATTGCTGAAGATTTTTCTGGGAATACATTATATTATTTCTTAATGCATTAATAGTTAAATATTTAATATTATATGTATATTACACATAACTCCCGCCAATGAATTGGAAACATCTCGAAAAATTAGAAGAGGACAAAATTTCTTCATAAGATGAATTTAAAAACAATCTAAATATAAGGAATAGATATAAGTAGAATTTTTGGTGTAGGTATGTGACTTTGTTGGCCTTGACAAGCATATATGGGGGCCCGAATCAGAACGATAGCTAGTAATTATGTACATAGATCCTCATACAAAATGTAAAAATTCATTATTAATATAATAATTCAAGTACTTCTTCATAACACATGTTTTCTAGTAAAACACAGTCTTCTAGTAATTATTCAGTGTTAATCTCATATAATCTTAATGGTGTTGAAAAAACAAAACACTAACTGCTGTACATAAACAAAAATAAAAAATAAAATCTGCATATCAGCATGTCACAAGGATAATTTATTATATCTTTGAATATTAATATATGAAAATAAGATTCAAATGATTCATTGGCACTTGTTAAATACTGGTCATAGGCTACTCGATCTGAATTCAAAATGCGATTTTAATGTTCAAAGTACCGCTCGGCAGCGATCAAAGATGGCGAACAGGTAATAAAAGAATGCGAATGCTAATAATAAATTATAGTTTCTATGAAAATTATACAATCATTTACAAAATACATGTGTTCGAAAATATCACCTGAGGGCATCCATTACTGGTGTGTAGAGTGCACCACAGGGTCAATTTAATGCCATTTAAAATTCGGAATATTTAGCGTTGATCAGGATATAATATGGTTCCCCATACTTTTCCTTCCGTCACCTTTAGGTAAGGAAGGTATTGTCTTTGGTCAAAAGATTCAATGATGAGTTTATATTGAATAAGCATATTTTAGGGTCCTTATAATACGATGATGTCTGTATGTATGTATGTGTGTCTGTGTGTGTGTGACAAATGTTTCGAATCGCATAACTTCAATACCACGATTCCAAAAATTATAATTGGTGAACCGGAAGTAGCCTCATTTGAAGATTTATCAGTTAAATTTATTGAATTTTATACTTCATATTCAATAGAAATTTTATAAATCAGCCAGCTATGCTAAACATGGAAAATATATATAATTCAAATTGTTAGATGTCAGTATAAATAAAAAGTAAATTAATGTGGCAGAGATGAAGATGTTGGGGAAGACACGGAAAGATAGGTAAGGAAATAACTCCAGTGTTACAAGTTTCTAGAAAGATACAAGCGAGACGATTACATTGGTTTGAACATCTCATGAGGAGAAATGAAGAATATATTGGAAGACGAAATAAAAATTAGCATTAGTTTATGAAATAATTTTACTGGAAATATAGGATCTTTTGTAATTTATGTATTTGTACATAATACATTTATTTCTAAATAATTTTCAAAAATCATTCGTCTGCATCTAGTTTTACTTATAAATCTCTCGTCCGTCAGCGGCTTTATCTGCAGCATCCCCATGGCGACGTTTGGTTGTAAACTGTTTTGACATCTTATTATTTATGACTGGTATATGGCGCATATAATACGGTATAGAACGCACTCTATGGCACGAACATTGAAAATAATTGATGCTATGGGTGAATCGTAACGTGAAATTAGAAATTTGAGTTGAGGTAAAGGAAAAGAAGTAAAATAATTGCTAATACTAAGGCATTTATTTTTGTCCTTAATTTTGGGCTTAAACATAGTCAAAATCTCAAAGGTGAATGTTATGCCTGCTTAATAGAAATGCCTCTAGTCCACTTTTATTTTCAATGACTTTGGGAAATGTAGAACCTTTTCCAAGTCAGTAATTCCGTCATCGTTTCGTTACAGTCGGCCAGGGTTTGGCGTAAAAAAAACCAAGCGAAAAAACAAGTGCCGATCAAGCTTGACGACCAACAAGAGTTAAAAACAACGGACTAACAAAACAAAACAACACCGCAGCACTCGGCCATTGCCAACTAGAATACAAAACAAGGTTTTCTCGTTTCAAAATCAAGACGAAATTTGTAATAATACTTTAGAAAAAATCTGATGGGGCCAGTCTTCTTCTTTAGCTTTTCCCATTCGTTAGGGGTCGCTATTATTAAGCTATTTTTCATCCAATATATTCATTTCTCCTCGTGACATTTGTGTATGTTAATCTTTTTTGCGATATACTATTAGAGATATTTATTGAACACATAATCTGGCAGTGTAAAATATTAGTGTAACGGTAAATCCCGGATTACTAGATGTAATATAATTGTAAAGGATTATAAAATTTGTAAGAACTTGGAACCACAGATTAAATATTAGGATTACTAAGGTTAACCAATCCGTATTGCTCCTGAAATGTTTTGAGAAAAATTCTGTAAAATCTTAGTCATTCTTTGTGATTATGAAGTCATAGATATTTTACCTGAAGTAAACAAAAGAAACAAGAAGAAGAAGAAGTATGTAATCGTATTAAATATCTCAGATTTAGGTAGTTTTGAATTTTGGGGATTTGGACAAAATCTAAATTTACGTTTCATCAATGGCGACTAGCGAATGTTGGGTTTCGTCCATTTTTATTGCTACTACAACTGACGCGAATGTCATCCAATTCGCAGTGTTGCCAATCTGTGCATTATTTATAAAATGACTATCGAATTAGAGGTTTTAAAATGAATGCAATTTTTAATATCATAAAGTGGGAAGTTGTACAATTGAAAATTTAAATTATATAAATAGGTATGTTATTAGAACATTTATCAATATTTACAATCATTATAATGGCTGTATAACAATTCATTTGGTATTTTGTAATTTTATTTTCAATCTGAAACCAATATGCGTTTAAAAAGCGATAAATTTCTAGTAGTTTCAAAAACTTAATTTAGATAGTTAGCTGCAATTTAAATTCTAATTATTGTGTAGAAATAATTATCCATATTTTTTTAAAATTTTACCATGATTAATTTATTGACAGTGACATTTATCTGTCAGTTACATAAATTTAAAATCTAAATTGTGTGACCAATAAAATAATTTATAAATTTATTCATAAAATATATTGAAAAAGTATTGATACATATTTTCGTGTTGCACTCTCCACGCCAGCATTGAGTGCCCGTGAGGTGGCACACCCAGCAATGGGTAATATGCCGTGATAATATGTTTATTATTTAGTATTTGAGTTAGACACACACCTACACAAACACATACACACACAGACAAACATTTATTAATTCAAATATCTACATACTTATTCTGAAAACTGTATTAATTCTTTTCCATCTAATTATTGTTCCTTTTACTATTTGCCTTTTAGCTTTTTGACTGTGACATTCATTTTTCGAAGAAAACCCGTTTTTTTATTGTAGGGACTTTAAAACCTGGTCAATTACTATTTGGGTAAATGACTCGATATGTGATTCTAGCACGAACTCTATACCTCCCTTGCCGAAGGTAGCGGGAGGTAAAAATCTGATATGGATAGCACAATACCTCCAGTTATTTTCTTTCAAATGTTCATTATGTTAATATAAATTTCTTGTCAGATACAAACAGATGAAAATATTTTGTTCTTAAACTGTATCATTATTAATTTAAAACAATTGGTTTTTTGACGTGACACTTATCTGTCGCTTACAGGTGGTTACACGTATTTCAAATCTGAACTGTGTAATCAAGAAGTTGTGTTTATCTTTAAAGCATAGACTCCGGGAGTTATAAAATAATTTGTGATTTTTTTGCACAACAATTTCAGCGACCGCCTTGATTAAAGAATATATAGCTAGTAAATATAATCTTTTAGTATAAGGACTATGTGAAATAATTGCCCTTTCTTATCATTTATAATTTGGAAATTAGATTATTTCAAATTCTCCCCATTACACAAATATTTCCATTTAAAGGTTCATATTGACATGTCAAATTTGTGCATGTATTCTTCGATCCATTATTTCAATATCCCTATCAACGTTTAATAATTTTTACACAAAAACTATGTATCCTACAGAAATTTAACCCATTACAGAGGATCTGAAGACAAACATTTCCTACAGATTGGTATAAGTTTTATCGAAAAGGGTCTTATTGTTAAGGCTGTACAGGTGAGCAAATTTTCAGCGATCGTCGTGATGAAAGTATAAATAGTGAATCTAACTCGGCAAAATTTCAGCGATCGTCTTGATTAAAAATTATATAGGTAGTGTAAGGATTAGCGATATCTCGGCTTCGCCGATCCAAAATTCAAAGCCTATCGCTTCTAAGTACTGTTTAGTAAACATACATTTTACACTCACTTATTTCTGTAAATTTTACTGGAATTATATAATCTTTTGAAAGAATTTGTACATAATATATAGAATTGACGAGAGGTAACGTGCTGGCCACAGATTTTTATGGATGATATGGATGTTGACGACTTGTTTCAACAAGACGAGACAACTTGCTACACAGATCAACAAACAATCGATTTATTGAAACCAAATGTGATGGACGTTTGATTTATATTGACCGTCGGTAGATTTTGTGACAATTAATCCTTACCTATATTGTGCGGCGTGTGATGTATCCCAAATCCGCCTCCACCTATTCCTGCATGGGCCAACCCGGCCCTTAATTGCAGGGCCCCCGACCCTGCTATGGACGCGCAAGGGGGGCCCCCTTCCAGATAAGACGCCAGGTCTGCAATCCCCACGGTAACAGAAGTTTGGAAGAGTATGATTTGGGCTTCTTGGTGCAGATATCACAAACGCAAAACACAATTTGGAATTCAGGCCGCTGATATTGGTTTTAGTAATAGGCCAGATTTGGCGAGGGGGTTGAGCGGTCTTCCCGTGAGTGAGTTTTTAGTAATAGTCCAGATTTGGCGAGGGGGTTGAGCGGTCTTCCCGTGAGTGAGTTTTTAGTAATAGTCCAGATTTGGCGAGGGGGTTGTGTGGTCTTCCCGTGAAACTCACAAATAATTAGAAGATTCAGATGTCGCTACAATATTATCTATTTGATTGATTTTAAGTTGGCGGAAGATTTTGTGTAGATACCTGACAAAAATGTGGTATTTCTTTCAACCCAGAATTCGATATGTGGGTTATCTGTATCCCAAAAAAACTCAATATAAATTGTAGATTCATCCAAAAATCTGGGTTCTAATTTTTCAAAATATCAACAATATAGCTCCTTTTTGCAAAAATAATCCGATTGTTAATTCGTTTCACACTCAAAATTTAGTTTCATGCGGTTCTTTAATCGCGCACTACAGTCCAATTTTTGCACACTCAAAAATGTTTATGTATCACTTGTTTTTGTTCATATGTTTATTAAATTACACGTTTCTGCACTATTTTATACAATAACAAAAGTTCTAGTTGTTATTTTATCAATTTCAGGTCAAAAATGTTAAATCCAAATTGTTTATAATTAAACAAATGTTTATAAACAATTTATATATGTATAGGCCTAATTTAACATATTTTTTTTGCCGTATCCAACCAAATGTTAGTATATTTGAAAATAACAATTTTTACACCCAGAAAAAGGTGTGGTAACCGAACAATATCAAACTGCACTTGATTTACACACTACACGTCACTATTAACCCCCGAACATCCGAGCATCGCGATCACAGCCTACGTGATTCAGAAAAAAAAATTGATAACATACTCATGCCAACAGTGTTCTGTGGAAACTGCCTTCCTTTGCTAGTCCTCGTAAGGACGAACTATGGATCGCTACCCCCACCCCAAAAGCAGTGAGTATGGACCAATCATAAGCAAGATAAACCACGCCCCTCATAACCACTCCTATCAAAGGTAGCCATGAAGTACGATTTTATCTATAAACCGTTCACGGAAAAAAAATCTTTATATACTCATACCTTAAGGCTCATTTTTCTCTGAATTTTTCTATACGTCCTGTGGATTTTTAAGGGGGGATGAAAGTAGTGCAATTTTGTCCTTTATGCAAGAGGATATAAAGACTATTTTGTTACAAAATCCACCAATCAGATAGCAGAGTGGTTGATGTTCTTTTGTACTGGTTTAAAAGATGTTTTGATTTTCTTTTCGGTTCGAGTTGATGCGTTTTTGTTTTTGAAACATGTGCTAAGAATAAATTTAAAATAAAAGAAATTAACAACATTATAGTAAACAATATTTAGTTGTTGTTTACTTGTGTAATTTTCAAATAAATTACAATACTCGGCTGCGGCTCGTTTATTTTTTTCGTATTCCTTTTCCTTACATCTATATGCAGACGTACCCCAATTTTGTGCACTTTCAAATAAAAATATTAAATTTTCCCAAAAAATAAGTCAATTTACCTTAAAAAATTAATATCCTATTAACAACTAAGATTGGAATCGAGAATATATTATGAAACAAATGCAATGTAGTGTTGCTATTAGACTGCTCCTTTCTCAACGCATTTCTATGGTGGCTGTCACAGTCTAAACTCTAGGCGGCTGTTTTCTTCACCAGCAGTCATTTTTCATTCTGTCCAAGGCTAGTTTGATGTATAGCCGAAATAAGGATTGCTAAACCTAAGAGTTACGCCCTCAAAGAATAGAGAAAATAAATCGAAACGTGGTGGAAAACATGTGATAGTATAGACAAAGAACAGAAGAAAAATAAAAATATTATAATAAAAATAACGAAATTATTATTATTATTTAGTTTTTTTCTGTATATATAAGATTAATTAAACAAATAGGATGTCGGCGAAGCCCGGATTTCGCTAGTTATTATACTAAACGATTAGATACATACATAAAATCACACGTGTCCCACTTAGTGGGTTCGCACAAACCCAATAACAATAAAAACAACATCAACATCATTTTCGGTAGCGAAATACCGCATGCGGATCACAATAATAGTTAGGAAACAATCTTCGCCACATATTCCTATCTAAGCAGACTTCTTTCGCCTCGGCCACACTCATAATCGCATTCATACATTCTTCTTTTCTCAGTTGGAAATTGTATCTCTTTAAGCACCCCACCAACCACATCCATCCACTTACACACTGGTCGGCCACGCAATCGAAAATGTTATTTTTATGAAATGAATTTAACGCATTTAACGTATATATTTGGTTTGAAGCATGAAACAGACTGAAAAATCGTTAGAAAATATAGTATTTTTGTCAGTATATGAAAAATATTGGATTCATTTGGATCTAGCATTTTTGTATTGAATTGGATAAAAATAAATAACCACAATCCTTCACAATGTGACGAACAGTATTCGTAAAATTAAGTAATATATGAAAAATATGTTATTTTGTATTACTTTTACATTTTTACATATATAGACTCTATAGAGTGAACTAGGTTAATTTCAGCGATTGTATAGATAGTAAATCTAACCTTTTAGTATAAGGACTGCGTGAAATAATTTCAGTTTCCCAATTTTCAACGTTTACTATTTTTTTTACACAAAAACTGCAACAATTTCCCGCAGCTTGGTACAAGTTTCATCAAAAAGGGCCTTACTGTTAAGGCTGTAGAGGTGAGCAAATTTTCAGCGATCGTCGTGATGAAAGTATAGATAGGGAATCTAACTTTTTAATATAAGGACTAGCGAAATTTCGGCTTCGCCGACTCGGCAAAATTTCAGCGATCGTCTTGAAAAGGAATATATAGATAATGAATCTAACCTTTTAGTATAAGGACTGTATGAAATAAATATTATTAAAAGGAAAATAGTAAATAAAATAATTATATGGAAAGGAACTTAAAGCAGTTTCCATGTTATTGTGGCTGAAATTATGCACAGATATATCATCGATTTTTTTGACCAAAGGTGACGTCCTGTATTACCAATAATCAAAGGTAAATATAAATATTGTTGTTTACCTGGTAGTAGATTGTTTACTATACAAAACACTCTGCCGCATAGCGGGTGGAAATGTATACGTTATTTCACGAATGAGAAACAACTGAAATTAGTTCATTTGTTTCTCCATCCAGTGTTGATGTTCAACTATTTACTATGTACCTAATTATTTGTTCATTTGTTGTTCCATTACTTCCAATTGATTACTAGAAAATACTACGAAAATGTTTACAATAATTGCTGAAATCGCCTATCGAAATCCTTTATATTTTCCGAAACCTTTTATTACGTAAATAATTTATAAATCATGTTGCTTTCCCATTTCCTATCATCAGGATATGCGGCGAATCCTGGATTACCCAATTAACACATAATTAGTTCACGGACAACTGGCAAACACATGTGTTTCCAGCGTGCCAGTGGTGTAGTCATCCTGTGGAAACAACAGAAATAGGGCGAATGTATCAATGAACGATTACCACACATGTGAAATAAATCAAGATGAATTAACAGAGTGTAAAATGTATGTTTACTAAACAGTTGGTAGTGTGGAGGGCAAGCCCGGCGAAGTCGAGATTTCGCTAGTCTTTATACTATCTATATAATCAAGATGATCGTTGAAATTTTGCCTTCAAAATCATAAATGATGGAAACGGGCAATTATTTCACACTGTCCTTATATTAAAAGGTTAGATTCACTATCTTTATATTTTTTAATCAAGACGATCGCTGAAATTTTGCCGAATCGGTGAAGCCCAGATTTCGCTAGTCCTTATATTAAATAAATATAATAAAAATTATAAAATTATTATATTATAAAGGCTTTGTGAAGAATGTTATAGAGACAAATGATGAATCACTATAATTTTTAATTATACCTTTCACATTTTTTGAAAAAAACAAATGACAAAATATATCATCTTATTTCTTTCAAAATTTGCCAAAATACCGCGATTGTAAATCATGCAGGTCGAATTCTTTCTCTCTTAAGAACAAAAAGACCGCCGGTTGTTAGAATGTTGCTTGTTGCGTAACAGAAAAGCAGTATAGCAACCGTCTAAGCAACGGGCTTAGTGTCGACATGAGCTCGCTACAGGGGGGCAGGTTTACAACAGTCCTGCTGGTAGACTAAAATACGGTGTGGTTAATAAGTGTGAATTTGGAGGATTTGAGTTTAATATTTTTTTAATCTACTTTAGATTTTTTTCAGAATCGCGCAATAATTTTACTTAAAGTTTTCCTATTTTAAATTTGTATATGTACAAAATGTTTCAACTTTCACCAACCTTTCTCCATTGAAATTATAAAAAACTCATCACCCGATTCTCTTTTGTCAACTTTCTTGCAACGTCGTTTCATCTCCGAAATCTAATTTGTTAACACACGCACACATATACGCACGTACATACAGAATACGAATACTGTCGTACTTGCAGGTGAAGTTAAAAAATTGTAAAATGTCAGATCTAGACCCTTTTATGTGACTTTGTTGGCCTTGGCAAGCAGATATGGGGGCCCTGTTAGAATAACATCTAGTATAAACACACACTCACACACATACATCCACACACACACGCACACACACAGACATCATCGTAAAAATGTTAAAATCGGATTGTACCTTAAAACGTACTTATTGAAATCTGGATATGTGATTTTTAGCATGAATCCATACCTCCCTTAGCGAGAGGTAAAAATTTTTCGAATCGCGTAGGCTTGCCCGCGTTAAACAGCGCAGTCAGTTGTTTTGCACTTTTTCTCTGCCTCCCAGCTTTTTAATTGCAAATGGCGGCAGCGTTCAACTCCAGTTTTTTTATTCTCGCCTTTTTATTTTTTGTTTTTCTCATTTTCAAGAGGCATTGTTGTTGGTATAATCTTACACACCAGCAAGAAGAATGTGACCTAATTTATTTAACAAAGAATAATTTTTTAAAAATGCTTCGGTCATCATCTAGGCGAATCTAGATTCAACCTTTGGTCGGCAAAAATACAATTATTTATTTCAAAATCTTAGTCGCACCACTGAAAACATTTCTTTTGACTCAAATTAGATGCTTTTCAACCAGGGATAAAACCAATCTCTTAACAAGACCTCTCATTTGATATCAAACACGACGTATTTCTTACAATTTTATGCCAAAAAGCAATAGCCGATCAGACTGTCAAAATTTTGGCAATTCTGCTTTATTATATAACTGAAATAACTGATTAAAAATCTGCTCACCCAAACTGCTCACGAAACAATCTGGGCGTGAAAATTTTATAAAAACAACTGCGACAGAAACGAAACCTAACGCACAGAACTCGGATTTAGGTAGACTATAATTTTGCCGAGTCGGCGAAGACCAGATTTCGCTAGTCCTATACTAAAAGGATAGATTCACTATCTATACTTTCAACACGACGATCACCTCTACAGCCTTAACAGTAAGGTCGCTAGTAATGGGTAAAATTATACTCTAGCGATTTTCTTTTGTTGGCGAGAGTTATTGTTCTGGCCACAACAGATTTTTTGAACATACAAAGACGTTGACAAAAGTAAATAGAATTATATGATTGCTAAATATGTCTAAAAGGGTCCTATATTGTTTGTGTGTGCAAGAAATTGTTGACCACAACATATTTTTGTAATATATTTTTCTGAATTCTCATTCTCTTAATCACGTTGAGCTCACCACCATCCCAACCAACCTGTTGTCATGGTGCTATTGTTCCTTTGCTCCAGTTTTTTTCTGCTTTGTTTACCCGAGTCATGATGATGGTTGGGCTAGGATTCGAACCCGGTCGCCGCATCAACAGCTCAGTGATTAATTACTCGAAGATGACTGACCAGGACGGGTTGAGATTGTTGAGAGAGAGAGGGCATGTGAGAAGAGCTCAGCATGTTGGATGTCTACTTGTGATGAGAGGTGATGTGTAGTCAGTATACAGACTAGCAAAAGTTCTTCTTTTTTTGATCACCTTGCATAAATCATATTTGAAGCCCTTAGCCCTTATTTTCAAGGTGTCACTTTTTGATTATTTTCATATTAATATTGTATCAGCTGAACAAGACAATTGAAAATTGGTACACATATGTAGAAATGTCCATAGAATCGAATGGCGTAACACCCATTACTATATCTTTTACCGTTCAGTAGTTATAGGCCGGCAAAGTCAAAAAAACTTGTGACATTTCTAATTAAAACAAAAATTCATATCTTTTAAACTAAGGCCCAGGGATTTTTTTAAGTATTTTTCCCGTAATCAGCGGTTGCGAATTATGAGGATGTAATACTTTTTAACTAAATACAGGGTGATCGACATTTTAATGCCCTACTGAGATTTTCAAGGTGTCACTTTTTGATTATTTGCATATTAATATTGTATCAGCTGATCAAGACAATTGAAAATTGGTACACATATGTAGAAATGTCCATAGAATCGAATGGCGTAACACCCGTTACTATATCTTTTACCGTTCAGTAGTTATAGGCCGGCAAATTAAAAAAAAACTTGTGACATTTCTAATTAAAACAAAAATTCATATCTTTTAAACTAAGGCCCAGGGATTTTTTTAAGTATTTTTCCCGTAATCAGCGGGTACGAATTATGAGGATGTAATACTTTTTAACTAAATACAGGGTGATCGACATTTTAATGCCCTACTGAGATTTTCAAGGTGTCACTTTTTGATTATTTGCATATTAATATTGTATCAGCTGAACAAGACAATTGAAAATAGGTACGCATATGTAGAAATGTCCATAGAATCGAATGGCGTAACACCCGTCACTATATATTTTACCGTTCAGTAGTTATAGGCCGGCAAAGTCAAAAAAACTTGTGACATTTCTAATTAAAACAAAAATTCATATCTTTTAAACTAAGGCCCAGGGATTTTTTTAAGTATTTTTCCCGTAATCAGCGGGTACGAATTATGAGGATGTAATACTTTTTAACTAAATACAGGGTGATCGACATTTTAATGCCCTACTGAGATTTTCAAGGTGTCACTTTTTGATTATTTTCATATTAATATTGTATCAGCTGAACAAGACAATTGAAAATAGGTACGCATATGTAGAAATGTCCATAGAATCGAATGGCGTAACACCCGTCACTATATATTTTACCGTTCAGTAGTTATAGGCCGGCAAAGTCAAAAAAACTTGTGACATTTCTAATTAAAACAAAAATCATATCTTTAAAACTAAGGCCCATGCATAAATCATAGTGAAAGCCCTTAGCCCTTATCCTATTATTCCAATTTCCTTCTAAACAACCTCCAACACAGGGTAACTACCCTATAACTATCCTTAACTCTATTACACATTCACACACATACATACATCTTTGCTTGTTCCAAGTTAACTTTATTTTGTCACCACCGTCAGTGCAAGAGTAACAGTTGTTGGGGAGGCGTCCTGCTGGCCCCCTGTGGAGCCCTGGGGCTTCACTACGGGGGGCCCCAGTGACAACAACCAAACAGAAAACTAGACGAGTAGACACAGCATATGTAAACATGTGTGTAATTGGAAGAGCATGCGTTGTCGAGCGGAAATTTGCGGAAGAGATTGGGGCTGAAGCGGTTTAAATATTTGTAATGATGTAATGATTTACTGACATGTTATTATATTTTAAAGAATATGAATCAAGACGAATAGCTTAGTAATATTAGTAACAGTGGATGGAAGGACTGTATTGCTGAAGACTTGAGAGAAAAGGAACTGAATGAGAACGACACGCAAAAATAAAAATAGCACAGGATTGACGGAAGGTATTGTGCTGGACACAGCAGATTTTTTGGAAGTACAGTAGTCCAGACATTTCATAGCCAGCTTTTGAGATGAAACAATGTGTGTACAAACATGGCCGACTGTATTTTTGTATGTTTATTTTCAGATCATTTTTGCTATAGGGAAATAGGTATGTCAGCTGAATTTACCCACCCCTGCAAGGGTGTTTTTAAGGGGGTATTAATTGGATGAAGAAAAATGGTATTACGCTTTTTAATCTCTTTTTATTTGGGAATATACTAAAAACAAAATCGTAAAAAAAAATCTTTTTGAGTCATTAATCTTTCTTACTATCCGGATGTTTGGTCCGTTGGTGAAATGTTGACAAATACCAACATTCCTCTAACATTCCTTGGGAGGATAAACATATGATATGTTTCAAAGTTGGAATGCCTGAAGCAAATTGCCAATTTCGACTTCCGTTTCACACATAGACAAGTACTCGGCTATTATATTTAACATTTTTTGTATACCTACACTCTACCCCAAAAATTCTACTTACATCTTTTCTTTATATTTTTCGAAATGTTTCCAATTCATTGTTGGGGTGTTATATTTAACTGTTAAAATCTTCAAATGAGGCTACTTCCGGTTCACCAATTATAACCAAAATCTTGTTCTTCTAGATGTAAACTTGAGGAATATGAAAAAAATATAATCTTTGGAATCGTGGTTTTGAAGTTATGCGACATACACACACATACATACATATTTGAATTTTTGACTACACCCAAAACTGGGTATCCCGCTATATAGCAATGGAAATTGTTTAGCTTTTCAGACTAGGGCAGGATTTTTACACATTTCAATTTCCTGCTGTTTATATATTCAGGACGCGTGAAAGCAGGAAAGCAAAATCCTACAAAGCTTCGTTTTATAATAGTTTTCACTTCCATCCAACGATGAGCCACTTGGTTCGTGTTCAAATTGAAATTTAGTATTGCATCACTGTACCTTTGGGGTCCCACAAGGATCAAACTTGGGTCCACTATTCAACCTAATCATCAACACATCACAAAAATATTTTAAAAAGAGAAGACTGTTCGATATTCATTTCACAGTCAGCGATCGTTGAAATGACTTTTTAAATGAGTTAGAAACAGCAGAGACACTGTGAAATTACTCATCTTTAGCCATGGCCGAAAGAGAAACAACTTCGTCGATTGGCGTACGCTGCAGATGTTGCGTGTTATGTTTTAAGGTACGAGATTCATTTTATAAATATCACAACAGTGATAGTAGAAATCATCAGCATTATTGGATGTAACTAGCGATATAATTTTCCCGGTCTATAGTGACAGTCTTACTTCTCTCCCTCTCTTGTCGTCCTCTCTCCGCCATTCTATCCCTGTCTTACTCCCTGGGGAATATCAGGAGAGCCAGGACGCATCAGAGTGTGAAATTACATCGCGACCTGAACTACAATCTCCGTATGTCGGGACAAGCGAATCAAGAAACAGGGATGGTACATAATGCACTGTACTAATAATTCATTTCTTATATTTATAATAAAATATTGTTCCGGTTCCCCAGATTCGCGACCAGAATATTGGCAAAATACAATCACTCATCCAATTATTCAATTCTTTATTTTTCTTTATGCTTTTACGGTTTATTCTTCTCCAAAATTTAATTGACCAACCGTAGCTAACTGGCCACCCGCCTAATCTGCATACCAAAGGACTAAGGCTCAGTTACGGATTGAAAATCGTACTAAGTCAAATAGGCTTGAAATCCATGTGAAAGAGAATTTAAACATAGTCGAATGCTGCATAACAAGCGTGGACGACCGGAAAATTAGGCTGGGAAATATGTATTAATATAAATTTGATTAGGGGATAACTATAGAGACTGTGGGAAAAATCTTATGCAATCATGATCATATGACGTCCACCAGGCCTTAACAAGCAGATGTGGGGGCCCGTTTCAGAATGATAATTAGTAATTATGTACATAGATGTCAAATTTTCAATAAAAATTTCAAAATTCTCTAAATTCACATAGTTTGTCAATAGGAGTGTGGATTTTAGTTGAAATTACATGGAATTGGAAAATCACTAAATTTAGAATGAGAAATAATAATTACTATTATATATACCTATAATATTTAACTATTAATACATTAAGCAATAATATATTCCCAGAAAAAGTCTTTTTGACACTGACATTTATCTGCCAGTTACAAACAATTTAAATTTTCAACCATTTTATCTCTAACCATGAAAATTTTCAAAAAATAATATTTAGAAGATTTTTTTCAAGAATCTTCTATTTTCGGTTGACCTGTTGTTACCAAAACCTTTTCAGATCTTCCCATGAATGTCTGATTGGGAAATACGTAGTTAAATATAAATATAGTTTTTGAGTAATCGTCCTTCCAACATCCCACATACATACACACACACAGACATCATCGTAAAAATGTTAAAATCAAATTGTAGGGACCTTAAAACGTGCTTATAAAATGTGGATATGCGATTTTTAGCATGAATCCAATTCCACTCTTAGCGAGAAGTAATTATATTATACTCTAACCTATTTTATTTCCCACCATAACCTAATCTTTATTTAATATCCTAATCCTACTTATTATTCACCCAGAATTTTAAGTTCACGTCCAGTGTACTACACCCTACGCCCTAAAAATTCAGCATCCGATCAATTCTGTGTTTCAAACTTTGGTTTTTCTACTCTAGTAGGGCAGTCCTTCCTCGTCCTTAATCCTTCTGAGTCCTGCAGCAGCGTGATTAGAGTATCATGTACCACGCGCAATTCGTCACGCGGTACACGTGTCGGGACACGTGCGTGTATTTGTGTGGGTGATTTGGAGACGAATTAGATTTGATACATATACAAATCCAAAATCATAAATTCATTGATGAATTTTTACGAATTTTCTACGATGTATGTATGTATGTATGTGTGTGTGTCTGTGTGTGTGTGTGACGAAAGTTTCGGATCGTATAACTTCAATACCACGATTCCAAAAGTTATATTTATTTCGTATTCCTCAAGTTTACATTCAGAAGAACAACTGATTTAACAGTTTTATATAGAATAAGGAATATAAAATTCAATTAAATCGTATAGAGAATAATATATTCTTTAAGTTATAATAACGATTTTTTCAATTCCGCCATCTAATATCCTATAATTACATTTTTGACTAATTAATCTTGAAAAACCAACAAAATTTCCTGTTGTTTTCTAACATATAATTTCAACTTCAGACTCCAAAGTTGCAAATGGTACGTTTCGGTTTTGAAAGTTGGTTGTACCGCCTTAATAGTAGGGTAAGTCACATTGACACCTCCCATTCAAATAATTATTGTATTTTGTGTTTTACTGTTGGCACTACCTGGGCTTCCAAATTTATAATGATACTGTTTAGGGAATTACGGATTTTAAGTTTTACGGGAAGAGTAATTTTAGTTGAATTTTGCTTCTTTGAATAACTTAAAAACACAAATATAAATAATTTTACCTTCCGTCACCTTTAGTTTTAGTGAATAAGCATGTTTTAGGGTCCCTATAATACGATTTTACTATTTTTATGATGATGTCTGTATGTATGTGTGTGTGTGACAAAAGTTTTGGATCGCATAACTTCAATACCACGATTCCAAATATTATATTTTATTCGTATGCTAAAATTGTATATTTAACTGCAAATTATATAATTTTAGCATGACTAAATGGTGTAAAACTTTGAGAACCACTGAGAAAATCGATTAATTATATTAATTACGTAAAATAGAAATTATTTACTCATTTAAAAGTACTTGTAACTCATAGTTTTCGAGATAACAATATTCAACAATCAAATACAGTCACCATTGTTCATATTTTCATATTTTGTATAAATTACCATTATTTCAGCATATACGAATAAACAAATTACTTGTTTTTTCTCGCTCAGCAGGCTTTGATACTCAGCGAAGCGATATTGTTTTGATCTGTCAGTTTATGTCGTTAGTTCATTTGAATAAGTGTTTCTCGCGTAGTTTTTTAAAGTATTTCGGAGTGAAATGTTAAAAACGGGCATTAATTTATATATCAATCGATTCGTTATTAATTCGTGGACATTTTGATATATAATTTGTGTTGATAGACAAAAAATATGTGTTTCGAAGTGCCAAAAAATTGCCGTGCGGATATCAACTAACAAGGTAAGTTTTTATTGTTTTAAATAAATTATTGTTTATATACACATATTATATGTTTCAAATAACTAAAGTTTATAAGAATTATAAATATGTTCAGTGATACAAAAAAGTGTTCGTACTATTTGAAATAAATATATTAACAGCAATAAAAAATAAATTTTTAGGTTACAATATGTATTAATAAAGTGTACTGGATCTAAATACAATGTTATTAACTAAATTTCTCATTTAAACGTCGTTATTTTTGCGTGTCGTTCTCATTCAGTTCTTTTTCTCTCAAGTCTTCCGCTATACAGTCCTTCCATCGTATCTTTGGTCTTCCTCTGTTTCTTCAACCTCCTATTAATAAACTACTCATTCTTGTTCATATATAATTCTTCATTTCTCCTCATGACATGTTCAAACCAATGTAATCGTCTTTCTTGTATCTTTATAGAAACTTGTAACACTATAGTTATTTTCTTACCGTATCTTTCCGTGTCTTCCTCAACATTGTTTGTCACATTAATTTACTTTTTATTTATACTGACATCTGTCAATTTGAATTATATGAATATATTAGTAGTTTCCATGTTTCTTTAAAATTGCAATCAAATCGTATAGAGAATAATATATTCTTTAAGTTATAATAACGTTATTTAATTGTTAAATCTTCAAATGAGGCTACTTCCGGTTCACCAATTATAACCAAAATCTAATCAGTTGTTCTTCTGGATTTAAACTTGAGGAATACGAAAAAATATAATTTTTGTCCCACACACACACACACACACACACACACACACACACACACACACACACACACACACACACAGACACACATACATACATACAGACATCATCGTAAAAATGGTAAAATCATATTATAGGGCCCCTAAAGCATGCTTATTCAATAAAAACTCATCATTGAATTTTTGACCAAAGACAATACCTCCTTACCTAAAGGTGACGGAAGGTAAAAAGTCCGTATCACTATTTAATTTGAAATAAAACCATTTGAACGACACGTTTTCAAAATAAATTTAAATTAAATTTTAAAACAATTTAGCAAAAGTAGGAAAGACATTGCCAAAAGAAAAAAGCATAATGTAGCGATTAAAGATAATGAATAATACAGAAGTATAGTACCGAAAAGCGCAAAGCAGAAATTAAGACAAAAAGACCAAAGGGACTATGAATAAAAAATCGGATCATGAATAATATCATACAGCCGTTTAGGGCTTAAGACAGAGATATAATGAATTTAAAGAAAATTCTGAATAGTAAGAGATTTAACCTTTTCTGAAAACCATGGCTATCCTATAGTTCAAATTACAAGGTGTGAAGTGAAATACACTCATACGCACCTACAAAACACTTGACTGTCTCTCTGTGTTGTGTGGCTGGTTGTTCCCATGGTAACCAGAGGCAAAATCGTTGCTAGGCAACCAGCAAACACTGCTGCAGGCGTCGGCTGAATGGCTATGCCGGAGGGCAGGACAGAAGCAATAGAAATTGGATATGTGTAGTCCTTAGGACTATACATATTCGATTTTAACATTTTTACGATGATGTATGTGTGTTTGGATGTTGGAAGGACGATTCCTCAAAAACTGTAATACTTAATATCTGTTTAACTACTACTAAAAAATCTTCTAAATATTATTTTTTTATTGTTCTTTAAAAAGAAGAGTAAATTCTCTATCTAATACATATATTTTATTATATCTTCCATAGATTTAGAGATAAATAAATATAAGGTATATAATGTAACTGACAGATAAATGTCAGTGTCAAAAATCCAGAAACATTGCTGAAAAAAATTAAAATACTGTCAATCCCGACAATGAATTGGAAACATTTTGAAAAATTAGAAGAGTAGGACAAAATTTCTTCACAATGAATTTAATATTAAACAATATACACATACATACAGACATCATCGTAAAAATGGTAAAATCGTATTATAGGGACCCTAAAATATGCTTATTCACTAAAAACTCATAATTGAAGACTTTTTCTGGGAAGTACATGCATTATATTATTTCTTATTGTATTAATAGTTAAGTATTTAAAATTATAGGTATATTACCCTTCATAATACTGTTCATCCCGAGAATGAATTGAAAATATGTCGCAAAATTGGAAGAGTAGACAAAATTATAGTCTTAACTATTAACTTAACAATTGGCGAGAGGTATTGTGCTGGCTACGTATAAAACATAAACAATCAATATCAAAAAATTCAAATTTTAAGTTGACAACAATTTTCAATTAATTAAAATTTCATTCTATTTATATTTCCCGCCAATGTAGGCTCTATTGACTTGCGTATAAAGTTGAAAATCCTTTCCCTCCTTTATAACGTTGGCTGTGCCTGACAGTTGAAAGACGTCGCCGCGCAATGTCGTTCCGTAGTGACGTCACGAAAATCAATTTTCTTTTAAGATTTTCTCAGCCAATGGCAAAGAAGGTTTTTCCTTTCATAAAAAACCTCTTTCTAAGGGAAATATTCTGGAGTTTTTCAGGGAAAATTGATAGAAATTATATTTTTTCCCGGGGAGGGATGTTTTTACTAGATATTAAAAATTGTGAAAAAATATATTGGATAAACTTCCATCCCCTTATTAATAATACTTTGATCGGAAGAATATGAAAAATATATACACATACATACACACATATTCACTAAAAACTCATCATTGAATTTATTTGTCATCTTTGGCTTTCCTACCTAACAAATATCATTTTAACTATACCCTAGATCCTATCTTAAACATTCAAAATTTAGCATAGAATAAGCCATCACCTGAAGATCGCTTATCAAATTCTTATCAGTTGTATCGGCTACCAGCTCTTCTAATCTTATAAATCTTTTCTTGGACTTACAGGTGTGCTTAAGTGGGCATTGTGTGACAATATACCACACCTAACAAGCCTAAAAGTGTTGTCTTTGTCTCCAAAGGTGGAGATTGTGAGACAGACAAGGATAGACTTAAATACGGTAGCAAACTGAGGTTATGATTGCTTGATGGTTGATTGTTAGGATATGAAGAGTGACACGTGAATGGATTTGAATACGGAATTGAGTGAGTGGGTGTTTGTGTATCACCATGTTTTTGTATAGGGTGTCTCAAAATGTAGCAACAAATAGATTGCACTTCGATTATTCTAGAGAAGAATTTGATAGCTTTTTCGCAATTTTTATTTTACGTTGCAGAGTGGAGACCATCTTCACTTTCATTCTATGAATCTGCTACTTCCGGTTTTCCAATTGATAGCAAAAGATTTTAAACTGTTCCCATGTCCGATTGAGAAATACGTCCTACATACACACACACAGACATCATCGTAAAAATGTTCTATATGAAAATGGTACGGCACATAGAACATTTGATAATTTCTCTCTTAAATTAGTCATTCCTGAAGCCCAATTTACCACCGCTAACATCTCATTTCAACACCTTGTCCATTTCCACGTTCCATATATCCACCATACATTTTCAGTAGCCTATGCTTTCAGCGCGAGGCGCGTTAAGCCTTTCTGACACCCCATAATCCAGGCTTTTCAGGGATACAAACGCGGGTCACTGTGACCTCAACCCGTCTCTCACCCTCAAACATACGCATTTGTACGTGTTCAAATACAGAGACTTGCGTAGTGGTGTATGTTCGACACAATTGTTAATTTTTTTACAAAATTATTTATATTTGCCTTATTCAGGGTGTAGTTTTAGTGTTAGACTATAGATCTACGTTCGACAGCTAAGCATCTTGAGCGTGTGAAAATAGCGAATGTGTTTGACACCTTGGTGAACCCATCAGTGGTCCGCACGCACGCGAAATGAGAATTTATGTTGCTAGGGCTTCCAAGATGTGTGAATATGTGCATTTGGGTGTAACACGAAGCAGGCTATGTTGTATTATTAAAAAAATCTGTTGTGGGCATATCTGTTGAATATGAAATATAAAATGCAATCAAATCGTATAGACAATAATATATTCTTTACGTTATAATAACATTTAACTGAATTTTTCTTCCGGTTGACCAATTATAAACAAAATCTATCAGTTGTTCTTCTGGATGTAAACTTGAAGAATGCGATCCGAAACTTTTGTCACACACACACACAGACTCACAGACACACACATACATACATGCAGACATCATAAAAAACTCATCATTGAATTTTTTCGCCGAAGACAATACCTTCCTTACCTAAAGGTGACGGAAGGTAAAAAAATATACTGATCCGCATTCTTCCCATCAGTTGATGATTGGATCAGTGTTTTCCGATCAGTGCACACGCACACACTTTCTCTTCTTCCCCTTCTATGCCACGTGGCTGTCAGACACACAGCCACGTGACGTGACGTGGCGTGTGGCATGCCAGACGATCTGTGAACGAACAAATGTACTTGATAGCGAAGGGCATAGCTGGGATTACCGCAGCTAAAAACTAATACTCGTAGAACTAACGAAAGGTGCCACATTTTTTAAAATTTTCAAAACATTTCGATTCTAGACGCCTCCCCTACCTATTTTGTTGTTCTTCGCGTCGCCGCAAAGCTTGCTCGGTCGACGGCGCTGTCATCGCTGCCACCGGAAATGAGGTTTGCTCCAACAGGAGATTAAACCGGAAGTAACCTCCTCATACTCTTCTCACCGCTAGAACCCTCGCGTAGGGATACTAGCAAGTATTGTAATTAGGGTTGATTGAATTTAAAAAACGACAGATTTCAGAAAGAAAGTTTACATATACAAATAAGTAAATACGAACAATTTCTTATAAGTAATTTTGTCCTACTCTTCTATATGTTCAAAATTCTTCAAATCATTGACAGTATTAGCGGTATTTAATTAATAACAATAATATATATTAAATGAGAGAAAACAGATACACACACACAGACATCATCGTAAAAATGTTAAAATCGGATTGTAGGCACCTTAAAACGTGCTTATTCAATAAAAACTGAATAGGATATTTTTAGCATGAATACAAGCGCAAATATATATTTTTTTTCAATATTTGACACCTCTAAATTCACGCACCGCCCTGGTGATATTACCACCATAGTCACGAATCAAATTACGCAGAATTAAAATATAATAACTATATATGGAATGAACAACAGCTAAGAATAAAAAATAAGAAACATCACATATTTTCAATTATGTTCATATTTCACGGTTTATGATCAAATGTTCATTTCATAGAAAAGACAATTATAGCTATCAGTATTCGTGTTTCCAATCAAGTAATAATTTTAAAAGTATTTCACGCCAATCCATATCCCATAATTCCTTCAGTTTCTACGAAATTCATGCATTTAAAATATATAAACACTCGTCTTGAACATTAAGACACAAGAATTTGTGTTAAAAACTAATAGATGGAATGCGGAACATGTATACGAAGTGTGAGAAAGCACCAAAGATAGACACAATGAACATTGTTGGCCTTGACAAGCAGATGGGGTCCGTGTTAAATTTACAATGAGAAATTATGATATTTGACGTCTATATACATAATTACTAGCTATCATTCTGACACGGGCCCCCAAAACTGTTTATTTTATTATATTATTCCTTATATATAGATTGTTTAATTTTAAATATCCTGCTCTTCTAATTTTTCAAAATGTTTCCAATTCATTGTCCGGATTGACAGTATTTTGAAATATAAATAATAAAATATTTATATGTACAGTAAATTTTTTTGTCAAACAATTAGTAATTATGTACATAGATGTCAAGATTTTCTTAGCTCATGTAGTTAATTTGTCACCAGGAGTGTGGAATTTACTTGTCGGGGCCAAGTCTTGTATTATATTTAACACTGCACCAAAAATTCTATTATTTTATATGCTTGCCTGCGTGTCAAGGTCTTCGTAGTCCTCAATTACACCATCAGGAACTAGAAACAGGATTTAACAGGCATATAGTTCGTAGGTTCGTGTCATGGTGTTCTCTACCGATTCACGCAATCAGACAGACGAAAAAAAATCCTTTATCGTTGCTTGTTACGTGAAGACAGTTTGATTGACACATCCCTCGCCCTAACATTCAACATCTCGCGTGACAACATATAGATCAACTCGTTGAGCGTGACCACCGCGAGCGTGATTGGAAGCTCGCGTAGTTGTGAACACGTGTAGCTATTACAACTTCTAATCGCTGGATGTAATTAGGCCGTTGGATACTCGTCAGGGCGTCAAGCGAATTGGGTATCGCCACACGAACGATGGAAATATTTGGTGGTATTCTTATATTATAAATCGGTTTGCAATGGCTTTAAATAGCGGGAAATTAAAGTATGGGATTTGTATGTAATATACAGGATTGACGGAAGGTAATGTGCTGGCCACAACAGCAATATAGTTGACTTTTATTCTGTTCAAACTATTCTTCATCATTTCACCCTTATCATCACTTCTTCATCCCCTAGTTTACCTGCTTTACCTTTTCATAGCCACCCCATCTTTCAACCCTTACAATCTACTATTGACAGACAAGCGATAGGACTTACAATAATTGCTTTCTTTGTTGTTTTGTGGCTAGTATTTCGCACTTCGGTAACTTCTTTTTTGGGCCTTGACAGGCAGAAGGCCTTGACAAGGTGAAAAGATTACGTTGTGGTGTAAACAAACATGGATACATGGTTACCACACACGGAGTTTTATTCTGCGAGTACCTTTCCAAAAAAAATCATCTAGTGTTTATATATTTCCTCTTTAAGGACCCTAGAATTCGATTATAACATCTTTACGATGATGTCTGTGAGTATGTGTGTATGTATAAGACTAAAGACCTGTGTAACTACGGATTCCTCAATCTAACAGTAATGGGAAGAGCTATAATCGGAAGTGGTAGTTTCAAAAATGATATCTCCTATAGGTTTAGAGAAATTTATATAATAATATAGAATAATTTGTTGTAATAAATCTCATTAAACAAACAACTCCATGGAAACTCAAAAATCAGCAAGATTTTCTGGGAGGTACGAGTAAACTTAATATATATAAATACCGCTAATACCATCAATGAATTTGAAGAATTTTTAACATAGATTAGGACAAAATTCTTCATAGAACGAAAGAAGAAATACAATTTCAATTATTTGTACAAGAAATGTTAAATTCGTTACTTATAGGGCGCGAGCAGTCATGTGAAAAAATTAAAGATGTCCGGGCAATCTACGAATTGTATGAATTCAGATTTTTGTTCCGCCCATTCTGACAAATTCAGTAGTGTCTTTTGCTTAGTTTTTATGAGGGTACATAAGATACTACTGTTATTTTACTATTATAAAAATATATTACAGTAAAAGCATTCAAAAATAAGTCAACTGGTATGTTTATAAGCAAATGTAAAACCAAATATGTTAAAATCAGTGTCAGTTATTCGAATTAATAAATAAACTTACGTTACAGCGAAAGTATTATCAACAACGAGCATCGTTTTAAAGTGGAATGTCCTTTAATCGAAACAATATGATTTTTTGAAAGACTTTGCAAAAGAAAGATAAATATTTGCCTGTTTGTTAATTCGTTCGTGATAACTTTGATCGGACATCTTTCAAAAATTTTGCTGTACCTTTTTAATAATAATATTTTTTCGTCTTCCCTCTTACGTTTACCTCACTGCCCACCCCAACCCTCTGCTGGTGCAGTCACCAGCAGAACAACCCCACACCCAGAAACCCATCCAGCCAGCTAGGCGAGCTAAGGGGTGGTTATCGTAGTGCACACGAGGATGCTATCGGCAGCCTTATCTGGGTTGTCAAACGCACACTTGGGGTTGATGGGGTACGCGTACGACGCCCGTAGGGTGTAGGGTACAGTCTTCGAACAAAGAAATATATGGAATGTGCTACAGCCGTTTTCATAAATGTATACTAAGTTTATTTGATCTAATTTTGACCACTTTTTTTGACGATGATTAAGTGTGGGGGTTCTCCCTCTTCCCTGGACAGACTACATATGTAAACACATCACATATCAGAATGCTAAAATATATATAAGGCTGGTGTATCTGAGAAAACACCTCATGCCTAAGGCAGCCAATAATGTAAGAATATTTGTACGGTACACATCTCAGAAACAAGTTTAGCTACATTCTATTCCTTTACGGTACCTCCCATTATATTATACTGGCGGATATAGAGGGAGGCACTTGGGCAAGTACCCCCCTCAATTTAAAAAAACTGTTGTGGCCAGCACAATACCTTCCGTCATTCTCGTGTATAATATATAAATTCCATAATTTTTCTTACAAAAGATTCTAAATTTCCAGTAATCCAGTAAAATTATTTCATAAACAAACTATTCAAATTGCACTTGACACTGGCATCTTCTTCTTTAGCTTTTCCCATTCGTTAGGGGTCGCTATTTTTGCATGACGTTCTCATTCAGTTCCTTTTCTCTCAAATCTTCCGCAATACAGTCCTTCCATCTTATCTTTGGTCTTCCTCTTGAAGATTCGCGGCAAAGAAACCCCATAGGTAAATGGCGGAAGATATTGTATTTTTCGTACTGATACTATCAAATTTTGACATTAGCCTACACGCCTTCCTATACATAATAGATTCATTTGAGCGTAAAACATTCCTTTGGGTCTACCAGGTATACCAACTTATACAATTATACTGAATACCACAACAATATCGACCACACAGACCGATGGATTACTAGGGATATTGGCACAATGTTGGCGGTACTGTATGAGTGACAAAGTCACGGATCAGTAGGGATTTATACCCACCAGGGTTAGGTTGGTAAAACTGGAAGAACACGGATTATATTTTTTTTACGTCAAAAAATATTTGGGGATCTTCAACCCAAGACACGTGTAGCTCCTTCTACTAAATTTCCAGTAAAATTATTTCATAGACAAACTATGCAAATTGCACTTGACACTAACATCTTGTTTAGCTTTCCCCATTCGTTAGGGGTCGCTATTTCCTTTTCTCTCAAATCTTCCGCAATACAGTCCTTCCATCTTATCTTTGGTCTTCCTCTGTTCTTTGTATTACTAAGCATTCATCCAATATATTCTTCATTTCTCCTCATTTTCAAACCAATGTAATCATCGCAACTTGTAACACTAGAGTTATTTCCTTACCTATCTTTGAATTATATGAATATATTAGCAGTTTCCATGTTTAGCATAGCTGGCTGATTTATAAAATTTCTTTAAAATTCTTTAACTCTAAATCAAATTGAACTATTAAACCTTCAAATGAGGCTACTTCCGGTTCACCAATTATAACCAAAATCTAATCGGTTGTTCTTCTTTCGTCATATACACATACATACATACAGACATCATCGTGAAAATGTTAAAATGGATTGTAGGGACCTTAAAACGTGGTCATTTACCAAAATCTCTGCGATTTTTAACACGATACCTATACCTCCCTTACCAAGGGTAGCGGGAGGTAATGCTTTCTAAAATCTAAAGTGTAAAAGTATTTAACATTCAAAAATAACTCAACAATTGGTAAAGATGTATTCTTGTTCCCAAGCAACTGTTGCTCTTGATGTCTTCAACCGAAAGAAAAACGCTCAAGTCATCCTTCGTTCATATATCGTGTCTTTACTTCAGATAATTACACCCGTTAATGACATACAGGTACGGAAGTTGAATCTTTTTGTCTGCATTAATTGAAACATGAGTAGACAGAATATGTATAGGAATCGGCAGAATGAATCAAAAATACGACTTATTTTTGGAAATGCTCTCATTTAAAAATTCAAACCCTTCTTAAACCTGCAATTTGAATGACAATAACCCTCAACCAACCTACCCCTGTTGATCGAATCAAGGGGTGAATTGTGTAAATAATTGTTAACATCGCTTATAAACACTCCCTTGGTCTTGGACACCCCCTGAGAGATCTGCGCGTGACAGGCTGCTGTGGACACCCCTGCCGCTGATAGGAGGGAAATATGAGACTTGTGATAAGAAAATGATAAACACTGTGATTGTCTATTGTTTGAATAATGATTTATAAGATACTTGTACAGTACATTGAAGGTTTTGTGAATAAAAATTGTTCAAAATTGCCAAAGTTATCTCATTGGCACCAAAATCTATGGCTTTTTCTATATTAGAGTAAAGTATAAACACATGGTTTCAAAACATACATACATACGCACAGACATCATCGTAAAATTGTTAAATTTAGATTGTAGGACCTTAAAACGTGGCCTTTTACCAAAATCTCTGCGACTTTTAGCACAGTCCATATACCTCCCTTGCCAAGAGTAGCGGGAGGTAAAAATATGGCCACAAATAACTACCCCACGAGTAGGAATATTATCTTTTTACAAATGCACTACACCCCCTCATAACTGCACATTAATACAAACGATAATACCTCCGCAATAGCATCCCTTGTCATATTTTTTACATTTTATCAGGGCACACTGAGAATATAACAAGTGTAAGTAATACGATCAACGATAAAAAGAAACATTCACCATTTGTTTTGATGAATCACCCATGCAGAAACAGTTGAACAGTATAACACAACAAGAGGCAATAGGCTTTTGTTTGTTGTGCTTTTGATTTTTATGCGTGTGCTTTTGACACTTGAAAACTTCGGATCGCATAACTTGAATACCACGATTCCAAAATTTTTTTCGTATTCTTCAAGTTTACATCCAGAAGAACAACTGATTAGATTTTGGTTATGGTGAACCGGAAGTAGCCTCATTTGAAGAATGAAACGAAAGAAAAAAATCTGTTGTGGCCAGCACAATACCTTCTGTCAATCCTGTGTATAATATTCTTGCAAAAGATTTCCAGTAAAATTATTTCATAAAAAAACTATTCAAATTGCACTTTTCCCATTCGTTAGGGGTCGCTATTTTTGCGTGTCGTTATCATTCAGTTCCTTTTCTCTCAAATCTTCCGCAATACAGTCCTTTCATCTTATCTTTGGTCTTCCTCTGTTTCTTTAACGTCCTATTACTAAACTATTCATTCTTGTTCCAATATAATTCTTCATTTCTCCTCATGACATGTTCTTGTATCTTTCTAAAAACTTGTAACACTAGAGTTATTTTCTTACCGTATCTTTCCGTGTATTCCCCAATATCTACTTCAACATCCTCATATCTGCCACATTAATTTACTTTTTATTGATACTGACATCTGTCAATTTGAATTATATGAATATATTACTAGTTCCCAAGTTTGGCATAGCTGGTTGAATTATAAAATTTAATTTCTTTAAATTCTTTAACTCTGTATCTATTGAATCGTATAGAGAATAATATATTCTTTAAGTTATAATAACGTTAAATGTCAATAAATCAAATTTAACTGTTAAATCTTCAAATGAGACTACTTCCGGTTGACCAATTATAACTAAAATCTAATCAGTTGTTCTTCTGGATGTAAACTTGAGGAATACGAAATTATAATTTTTGGAATCGTGGTATTGAAGTTATGGGATGCGGAACTTTTGTCACACACACACAGACACACACATACATACATACAGACATCAACGTAAAAATGGTAAAATCGTATTATATGGACCCTAAAACTTATTCAGTAAAAACTCATCATTGAATTTTTTGACCAAAGACAATACCTTCCTTACCTAAAGGTGACGGAAGGTAAAAACGATCGCGGTGCTTCAAAATATTCTTTATCTAAACATAAAACCACCCCTTGATCCATTTCATTAAATATTTACTGTCATCTCAAATGCATCTCTCTCTTTCAGTATAGAACAGTATATAGAATGAAACCCTATACATGTATACGGTAACACACTACACACGCCTTGGCTGTGTCAACATTGACACATGAGTTGTTAGACTAGACGCCAAAGACACGTGGTGTCGCACGTGACCTGATGCGCCACGTGTAAGATAAAAAGATGAGGGCGAGATGACTGCGATTTGTTTGTACAGGTTGATCAAAAAATTTCATAAATTTTCCTCTAAACCTACAATAACTATCAAAACATTCTTCATTTCTCCTCATGACATGTTCAAACCAATGCGTTCGCCTCTCTTATAAAACTAGAGTTATTTCCGGTTGACCAATTATAACCAAAATCTAATCACTTGTTCTTCTGGATGTAAACTTGAGTAATACGAAAAAATATATTTGGAATTGTGGTATTGAAAACGAAACTTTTGTCAAACAAACACACATACAGACATCATCGTAAAAATGGTAAAATCGTATTATAGGGACCGTTGAACATACCTTCCTTACCTTAAGGTGATTTCAGTTGCCCGATGCTTTAATAAATATAATTACCATCAGATTCCACCTCTCTTTTCAAATCAAATCTCGAACTGATCTCTTCATATTATTCTTATTTCCATTACCTTATTCCTATATGTATCCTATCCTTTTCTATGGACACATAGACACATGTGCCCGATTGTAAAGGGCGAAGAAACATCCCTAGGGAACTACCAACCTAGCTAGACGTGCGTCGATCAAAGTCCCTCAGGACCAAAGGACTGAGGATGAGTTAGATGAATGAATTCAACACCAGTGTCACATCGACAGGGATTAGACAAACGAAAAGGAAAAAATAGATAGTATCAAGGATATTATTCCAATTTCCATTTGTTTAAATCTTCCACAGTTTGACGACAAATTTAGAATTAGTAGATTTTGAAAGTTATAGCCAAAGATTCATGTACCCTTTAACAATCTTCCTGAGTCCGAGTCTGCGAGGGCTTGCCTCGTCTCCTCGATTTTCCATCACCTCACACACACACACACACACACACTCACACGCACATTGCTATATCTGCAATAGGTGACTTTCGCGCTCTATATGTGTCTCTGTGTGTCTGTCTGTGTGTGTGTGTGTGTGTGTGTGTGTGTGTGTTGATGGAAAAACTCCAAATGGGATACTGGGGGGTGGTAGTAGGCGGGAGGCGACGCAACGGATGAGGGTAGGATTTGGGGTAAAATAATAAGAAAAAGTTTAATAGTGGTACATATAGATTTGGTGTTAAAAATCGCATATTGATGTTTTAAGGGCTCTAATTTTTTTAAAGATGTCTGTCAAATGTGTTGGCGTTGTTCACTTAGTATTTATGAAGGTACATATTATACTATTGTTTGTTTATTATAAAAATATATATTCAAAATTCAACAATAAGTCAAATTTGAATTATCTGAATATATCCATGGTTAGCATAGCTGGCTGATTTATAAAATTTATTATATTTATAATTCTTTAACTCTATATCTGTTGAATATGAAGTATAAAATGCAATCAAATCGTATAGACAATAATATATTACTTATTAAATAGTTAAATCTTCAAATGAGGCTACTTCCGGTTTACCAATTATAACCAAAATCTAATCAGTTGTTCTGGATGTAAACTTGAGGAATACGAAAAAATATAATATTTGGAGTTGTGGTATAGAAGTTATCTGAAACTTTCGTCACACACAGACACACATACACAGACACACATACTTCATTTGAAGATTTAACAGTTAAATATGATTATTACAACTTAAAGAATATATTATTGTCTATACGATTTGCATTTTATACTTCATATTCAATAGATATAGAGTTAATGAATTATACAGATATTATATTCAGATAATTCAAATTGACAGATGTCAGTATCAATAAAAAGTAAATGAATTTCTAAAAAGATACAAGAGAAACGATTACATTGGTTTAACATGTCATGAGGAGAAATGAAGAATATATTGGAAGAAGAATGAATATCTTATTAATATTGTATTGCTGAAGATTTGAGAGAAAAGGAACTGAATGAGGATAACCAACAAAACAGAAATGAGTGGAAGAAGAAAATAAAAAATAGCGACCCCTAACGAATGGGAATGAGATTCCTCCCTTTTGTTACTACGTAAAAAACCCAAAATTTGCCTTATTCCTTCCCTGTCCGTTGATATTTTACCACTGAGTATACTTTGATTACATTCGGCTTCTTCCTCCGACTGTACAAAATAGAAAACGCTTCCATCCACGTTATACTACCAAACTGTGTTTTCATCTCTCTCCAACACATTGCCTCTTATGGTGTGGCTTTCTCCCTCGCACTTGCAATCAACATTGATCTTGCTATCCTTGTCCCACGCATATAATACGTTATTCTGTCTTTATTTTACTCACTGGAGTTGTATTACAATATCGTCGTCCTTGTCTAGCCCATAGGGTTATATGGGGAATATTGCATATTGTTGTCTTTGTTATACACACGCAATGCAACCACATTGCTGGATTCAGTTTAATCTACGTTGCTATGGCAACGGGAATACAGTAGTCCCCTCTTTGTTTCACTCATTGATTAAAAGGAATTTTTAAAAATTGTAAAAGTAGAGATTGTTTTTGAAAATTATACTGTATTTGAGTTTAAAATTGTTAGGTTAGGTTAGACCCTACGAGAACTCTCGCTAAGAGAGTATAGGATTCATGCTAAAAATCGTATATCCAGATTTGATTGAATAAGTACGATTTAAGGACCTTAATGTGTGGATGTGTCTTAGGTTGTTGGAGACACGATTTCTCAAATACTGTGTGAGCTGTAGCGCCATCCTGTTGGAACCAAAAGTCCCCAACATTGAAACATAACGCCCGGAATTCACGGTCACGGTCAAAAAGTACGGGCCTATAACGCCATTTTTTGATTAAAGGCAATACCTTGACGAAAAACAATATTGCAAATCACAATTTGTATATTTGTAATAACACTCCAGAGAGACACAATAAAATAAAAATTCATAAGGCCACTCATCGCTAACTTGATTTCGCGAGCTATGTCGTCCCCTCAACAACTGACAGTTATCGGGGTTCATAACTAGATTCAAAGAATGACATAATTGTAACAAGCTACCATATTCATAAACGAATATTAGTTTAGCGAGCTATCACACCGGAAATTCGTGCTGTGATTTGATGGGCGGGATATGACGTAAGTAGTTGTTATAGGGGAGGATATGTACATATGTCATTAGCAAGAAATTTTTATAATTAAATTAAAATGGCAGAAAATAATATATTCTGCATCAAAAACATTTATTTAAATACAATAGGGCACGAGCAGTCATGTGACTTTGTTGGCCTTGACAAGCAGACATGGTGGCCCGTTTTCATAAAAATTTCAAGATTTTCTAAATTCACGTAGTTAATTTGTCACTAGGGGTGTGGAATATATATAATTACTAGCTATCATTCTGACATGGGCCCCCATATCTGCTTGTCTAGGCCAACAAAGTCACATGACTGCTCGCGCCCTAATGTATTTAACATTTCTTGTATACCTACACTCTACATCAAAAATTCTACTTATGTATATGTAATAGACCTATAATATTAAATATTTAGCTATTAATACATTAAGAAATAATATAATGTATGTACTTCCCAGAAAAAGTCTTTTAAATTTAAATTTTCAACTATTTTCCATGGCATTATTTTGGCTGTATTATTACAACAGATTATTTTATGTATTATATTTCTTTTATCTCTAAATAATAAAATATTTAAATGTATCAGATAGATAATTTAATTTTCTTTAATATTATTATTTAGAAGATTTTTTTTCAAGAATCTTCTACTTCCGGTTGTCTAATTGTTACCAAAACCTTTTCAGATCTTCCCATGAATGTCCGATTGAGAAATATATAGTTAAACAAATACACACACAGACATCATCGTAAAAATGTTAAAATCGGATTGTAGGGACCTTAAAACATACATTGCATTTCTAATTTTTGTTCTTCTGTTACAGATTCGCTACTCTGGTCCTGCAAGATGAAGAACTGTCCATGTCAGCATCGGTAAGTGTCAAATTATAAAATAACAACAGAAATAGCTGTTTTCCGTATTTATATGACTATATTTAAGAATATTAATTTGTAAACTTTCATCGCAAAAATACATTTTTCTCTTTTACCCCTCCAAAGCATCCCTTATTTACTCCCACCAAATCCACCACTAACTCTGTTATTAGTATGACTTTTGCCATAATCAAGTTATGACACGCTTGGCTCGGTTCTCGCTTCTAAAGCACTCTACATACTTACACCCTTCGTTGTCCAAGCGATATACAGGGTGTCTCTAACCCCTAAGGGTTTTGCAAAACAACCCCAGGTTACATAGCCACTGGCCGTGAAATTTTCACGGGGTGAGTCAGAGGTTGGTGGTTACAAATTATGGATGTAATGATTATAAAGAAATGGTATACACAAATTATTCTTTACATAAAAATTAAATTAAGCGGGAGGTATTGTGCTGGCCACAACAAATTTTTATATACAGCAATTTATTTATTTGTTCGCGGAACCCATATGGGGTTTCTAAGGAACCCTTAGGTACCCCATTTGACGACCATTCACATAGTAGGTATAGCTTGACTATAGGAAATCCAATTAGTGCTGTTATGGTAATAACAGTAGAAACAAAGGTGCCGATGTTCATTTGTTGTCCTGGGGCAGACAGCCAGACGTGGCTGTGATGGAGAAGTATAAGAAGAGTAGTGTCAAGTGTAACGACAGAGACGGAATAACAAAAATTCGGACATAAAATATTTTTTTTTTGGGGTTGTGCCGATTTTAAAAGACGTTCATAACCATGGATGGTGATGGCGTCAGTTTTTTGGCATTCTGCTAATTGATAATCTTGATAAAGGAAAAATTACGCCACACTTTTAGACAAGCTGATAGCAGCAATTCAAGAAAAATTGTTTCACCACAAATCGTCCCGAAACTCAAAACGTTCCTCGCTTCGACCCAACGAAGAAGCCATCGAAGCATGCTTATTTTGAAGACCTCAAAGAAAACCATTTTCAATCGGCAGGAAAGGTGATGGCGTCAGTCTTTTGGGCGCCAATACTGCGCCACACTTTTAGACAAGCTGAAAGCGACAATTCAAGAAAACGCCCGGGAATGGACCGCGTCCATCTTTACAAAAAACAAAAAATCCATCGAAGCAGTATTTTGAGGACCTCAAAGAATTTTCGTTAGAAAAACGTTGGGCCAAGTGTGTTAACCTCAGATGAAACAATATTGGATACAATAAATACGTGATATCACCGCCCCGAACACGACTGTACATATCCTCCTAATCCAGCCCTGTTCAACCCCCCTCCCCTAGTACATCGTCCAAAATTGTTTCACCACAAAATCGTCCCCAATTCATCTTTTCCCGAAACTCAAAACGTTCCTCGCTTCGACCCAACGAAAAAGCCATCGAAGCATGCTTATTTTGAAGACCTCAAAGAAAACCATTTTCAATCGGCAGGAAAGGTGATGGCGTCAGTCTTCTGGGCGCCAATACTGCGCCACACTTTTAGACAAGCTGAAAGCGACAATTCAAGAAAACGCCCGGGAATGGACCGCGTCCATCTTTACAAAAAACAAAAAATCCATCGAAGCAGTATTTTGAGGACCTCAAAGAATTTTTTTAGAAAAACGTTGGGCCAAGTGTGTTGTCCTCAGATGAAACAATATTGGATACGATAAATACGTGATATCACCGCCCCGAACACGACTGTACATATCCTCCTAATCCAGCCCTGTTCAACCCCCCTCCCCTAGTACATCGTCCACGTATCTTCCTATATAGACAATTAATGAGCCTATTTAAATGCATGACGTTCCACACCACCACACTCTCGCCGCCGCGTCAAGGGACGACGCCGGCCGAGCATAGCCGGCGAAGCCCGAAGACGCGAGGGTGCTAGGATAGTGGAAGGACACAAAGGATAAGAAAAAAAGGATAGGAAAATAATCCAGGAACGTACTTCCGGTTCGTTTTTATATTCCTAAGCTTCGATCAATTTCACTCATATCAACCCGAAATTAAAACGCAGGCTCCGGGGTTAAAATTATAGTTTTATAAATTTATCCATAAAAATCTGATGTGGCCAGCACATAACCTCTCGCCGTATATTTTACCTGGCTGTATGCATAAAGCAAAGATTATTTTTATAAATACAAATAATATATTCATATAAATTTATGACGTATAAACTTCTTCATTATTCAATAATAGCATGTCTCAACATGAAGATATTTTACCATAAATTATGTTACAATAAATTACAAAGTAGAGTTTACCATATATAAACAACTTTGTTTACTTTCTCTTCATATTCTTCTAGTAAAAACATTAATTTTGGGCGGTCTAAAATGTATATATCTGGATTGTGCATCTATTCTTATATATCTTCTTTTACATTTTATCTTTTCATACTTGTTATATCTAAATAACCTTAATTCCCTTTAATAAAGTGACGGATAGATTGCACTCCGATTTTGTCAATATTTACAACTTACTTGAGAAGAATTTGATAGCTTTTTCGCAATTCAAAGTTACTCTAGTCTACAGTACTGGTGTACATTGTCCCATAATGTTTGAAACAAATTTAAGTCCTTCAACCTAGACTTGTCATCTCCATAATAGTCACAGATCAAGAACTAAGGGATTCTCCAAGTACATTTTTAATTCATTACTCATTATTTCTGACACTGACATTTATCTGTCAGTTACAAATAATTTAAATTATCATCTATTTTTCATGGCATTCTTTCGGCTGTCAAATTTATTACAACAGATTATTTTATATATTATACTTTTTTTATCTCTAAATCTATGGAATATATAATAAAATATTTAAATGTATCAGATAGAGAATTTAATTTTCTTTAATATTACCACGAAAAATTTTCAAAAAATAATATTTAGAAGATTTTTTTTCAAGAATCTTCTACTTCCGGTTGTCCAATTATTACCAAAACCTTTTCAGATCTTCCCATGAATGTCCGATTGGGAAATACGTTGTTAAACAAATTTTAAGTCTTATAGTTTTTGAGTAACCGTCCTTCTAACATCCCACACACACACATCCACACACACACACACACACACACACACACACACACACACACACACACACACAGACATCATCGTAAAAATGTTAAAATCGGATTGTAGGGACCTTAAAACGTGCTTATTCAATAAAATCTGGATATGCGATTTTTAGCATGAAACCAATACCTCTCTTAGCGAGAGGTAAAAAGGAATTATTTGAAATGATTAGTTCGTTTACAGTACAAGGTTTCAAAATTTTCTGAACGATAAGTATTTGAGTTAGAGCGTAAAAAGGATTCACACACACACACACACACACACACATACACGCAGACTTCATCGTGAAACCGTGGTCATTTACTAAAATCTCTGCGATTTTTAGCGCGATCCCAATACCTCCCTTACCAAGGGTAGCGGGAGGTAAAATATGTTTCATATGAAATATAAAAATTAATGTCATTTCTGGTTAAACCGGAATTGCTACCATCTTGGCACTGGCAGCACCGTCACGTAATAGTGACGACTACTAGTATAACAACAATAATAAATAAGAATTGTTGTTTTCTATTACAGAAGCTGTATACGCAGTAATTTAAATAATTGTTTGTGGTCGCGGTGCTTCAAAGTATAAGATATTGGAATGAGAAATATAGGAATAAATTTTAGGTTATGCTAATGGGCAGATAATGATCAGAAAATTGTTTATAAAAAAAATACAACACAATAACTTTCGCCATTTAATTTTTATTAATTTGTCTATAAAATATATAGAAATATTATTAAAGCATACTTGTAGAAAATTCAATAATCTTTAATTTTTATAATAACATAAATTGCAAAAAAATATTTGAAGGTATTTTTGGAAGAAGCTTCAAGTAAAGTGCCATTTCCAGTTATACGATTTATACCAAAATCTAATGGCTTAGAATTTGGTCGAAATATTTGGGGGGGAGGGGCATTTTAAGCCCACTACCCTTCATCTGTCTTTATGAATGAACCAAATTTTTCATTGACCTTGCTGTAATTACACGTTTGTACCAAAGTACCATTCATCTTTCAGAAAAAGATCTGTAAAAATCTTAGGTAACTCGCACATACATCAAAAACATAATTATAAAGTGGGCGTAGGAACTCACGAAGCCATTACGAGATACAGATACCGCGAGCTGCCTTACCGACCAGCGAGTAGTTCTTCGTACAGTGTTATTAATCGGTGGCAGCACCAGCAATGGCGGCTACCAACCAGGAATACCAACCTATAAATAACCAGAACAGGCAGAGAGGTTGTATCTAGTAGCTTGTGATAGCTAGGAAAAGAATTGTTGGGAAATTATAAAAAAAACTCTAACTATCGAATGCTTCCCTTCAATGTACCCCGCACCACACACCACTTGATCTTCGGAGAAAAAAGTCACAGGGTGCCAAATCAGGCGAATATGTTTAGAAGATCGTCTTCCAATTCGCAATGTTGCCAACCATCCTAAAAGCCCACATTTACACACTATCCTATCATTTCCCGTTCCATAGACGTTCGTGGCTCCATAGGCGTCGCCAGAGGGTCAACTACCCCCCAGAGATTTGTCCCCTGGGGGTCACATCTGTTATCTGCCGATGGCCTAAGGATCTGAAGGGTGTATGCGAATACAACAGATAGGGTAGTTACAATACGATAGTACTCGCAGAAGAACAAGTGTTCCGATACAGATAAAGTGTGATTTTATTATAAACAGGGGTAGATTTGAAGGGGAAGGAAGATTAAGGGTAGGACGTATAGAAACGTAAAAAATATTCATATTTTTACTTATACACATTTCTATGATGATGTCCGTGTGTTGTATGGATGTTGGAAATTAAAAATCTAAATATAAAAATCTGTTGTGGCCAGCACAATACCTCTCTCCATTTTCATTTTATTTTGCATAGGGCGCGAGCAGTTATGTGACTTTGTTGGCCTTAGCAAGCAGATATGGGGGCCCGTGTCAGAATGAGAGCTAGTAATATACATAGGTGTCAAGTATCATAAGTTTTCATTCGAAACATTATGATTTTCCAAATCCATGTGGATTATTTTCCTCGACAAGTATATGCCATACTAATAGATGACAAATAAACAGATTATGAAATTTTGAATGAAAAATTATGACATGACAATTGTGACATCTACGTAAATAACTATTAGCAGTCATTCTGACACGGATCCTCATATCTGCTTGCCACGGCCAACAAAGTCACATGGCTGCTCGCGCCCTATAAGTAACGAATTTAACATTTCTTGTACACACAAATAATTGAATTGTTTCCCTTCTTTCGTTCTATGAGAAATACTTCACATTCATTGACGGTATTAGCGCTATTTCTTAAGGATATATGTAATATTGACACCTGCAATTTAAATAAATATTTAGTTAATAGAATAATATATATTAAATGTACTCATACCTCCCAGAACGGACACTGACATTTTGCATTTATTTGTCAATTACAAAAAAATTTAAATCGCAACTGTTTTTCTGGCAACGAGATTTATTACAACAGATTATTCTATATTATTATATACTATATCTCCAAACCTATACGAGATATAATAAAAAATTTAAATGTGTCAGATTGAGAATTTAATTATCTTTAATATTTGTAGTAACAAATTTAAAAAAAAATAATATTTAGAAATATTTTTTTTAGAAACTACCACTTCCGGTTGTCCAATTGTTACCAGAACCTATTCAACTCTTCCCATTACTGTTAGATTGAGGAATCCGTAGTTAAACAGGTCTTTAGTCTTATAGAATTTGAGAAATCGTGCCTCCAACAACCTCACACACACACACACATCCACACACACACAGACATCATTGTAAAAATGTTAAAATCGGATTCTATGGGCCTTAAATCGTGCTTATTCAATAAAATCTGGATATGCGATTTTTAGCATGAATCCAATACCTCTCTTAGCGAGAGGTAAAAAGTAGATATAAGTAGAATTTTTGGTGTGTAGGTATACAAGAAATGTTAAATACAATAGGACGCGAGCAGTCATGCGATTTTGTTGGCCTTAACAGGCAGATATGAGGACCCGTAGCAGTTAATAATATACATTTCATGTGGTTTGTATTTAACATTTATATAGACAAAAATATTAATGATTTTTATTTCATATTTTTTGTTTTTGAATTTGTTAGATAGAAATCTACCCTACCCTATTTTATATAGCTTGGGGCAAAGTACACACATACATTGCTTAGTCGTCTGCACAAAACCGATTATACAATATATCGTATACACACATTCACATGCCTGACATTTGCTGATAAGTATTCCGTTGGAATGGACTAACACAAGGGAGGAAGAAAAATCTAAGAATGAATTTATAGTTTAACATAAGTTCCAGATTTATGCGGGAAAATAGCCGCTTTAAAATTCCCATACCCAAACCTAACCTATTACAAAACGGTCAACAATTTCCCCCTCCCCTCATTACATCAAAAAACAAAAGCATCTAAACAAAACACAATAGGTCAGACAAAATATCGTATCAGATTAAATTGTGGTGTATCTTGCTAGTCCCGAGGGTGTTCTTTTGTTTTGCTGGGGAAACAAATGCTGCAGATGTTGGGCGCGCAAGCCAAATTGATCATACATGTGTACACACGAACTGGATAGTGGCGGTCTCTAGTGGTTGTGAACCGGGTGAATAAACGAAAAAATCTGATGTGACGAACATAATACCTCCCGTAATTTACCGAGGGGGTTGCGTTGCCGCGTGCCTGATGTCGTGAATTTTCGGCCAACGTCAAATAATTCGAATTTTAAATAAAATTAACCCTTGTGGTAAACGCCCGTACAATACAAATATGTCATCATCATGCCGTGATAATATATTTATTTGTTTCTTTATTTAAATACTTGCATATTTATTAATACAATAAATAATGTATTTTATTTTCCTTTCCATAATACTATTGTTCTATTTACAATTTTCCTTTTAAAACGTTAATATTATTAATTTGAAATGATTATTTTTTTGACAGTGGATATATGTTTAAAGCATAAGCTTCGAGATATAATTTTTATGTTACTTTATAAATTTATCCATAAAATATATAGAAAAAGTATTAAAGCAAACTTGTAGAAAATGGAATAATCTTTAATTTTTATAATAACTTGAGAAAAAAATCTGTTGTGGCCAGCACAATACCTCTCGTCTAGTAACAACGTTCATACGGAACAATTTTGAAAAATCTAGTACATTTGTAAATAATAAATCGACCATTTACTCTCCCTATGGGAAGATGTCTGTAAATAGTCTAAAGGAAACTGTTGCTTCAAGACTGTCAATCTTACAATTTTATATTCAAGTCTCGACTGTCAACTCCCTATACACTTGTTGAGATTTAAAACTATTACCAAATGCGCTGATATAACTTCCTTGATGGAAAATTATCTCCACCAGTTTTTGTTAAGAATTTTAGTTCCCAAGGCTCCAAATTTTGCATCCCCTGTTCAGCACCTCTTTTCGCACCTCACCTCGCATAGGACCGTTCCGTGACGTTGCGGTATACGCCGTGATGCTAGTACCCCGTGCCGGAGCCTGGCCGTGTCGAGCGATCGATACTTCATTTATAGCAAAATAATAGAATTTATGTCACTTGCGAACCAACCCCCGGCCGCAGGGGTACAACAGAGTTGGACTCAAGCCACAGAAATGTGAACCTGGGATTCAGTTTTTTCGCGCGCGTTGCTCCCCTAACAATTTTCACATATATTTACAAAATCTATAGGAAACAGAGGAAGACCAAAGATAAGATGGAAGGACTGTACTGCGGAAGATTTGAGAGAAAAGGAATTGAATGAGAACGACATGCAAAAATAGCGACCCCTAACGAATGGGAGAAGCTAAAGAAGAAGAAGATGCCAGTGTCAAGTGCAATTTGAATAGTTTGTTTATGAAATTACTGAAAATTTAGAATCTTTTGTAAGAAAAATTATGGAATTTATACATTATACACGAGAATGACGGAAGGTATTGTGCTGGCCACAACTCTTCTAATTTTTCGAGATGATTCCAATTCATTGTTGGCATTAACAGTATTTCTGAAGGGTATATGTAATATACCTATAATTTTAAATATTTAACTATTAACACAATAAGAAATAATATAATGTATGTACTTCCCAGAGAAAATCTTCAATAATGTCTCCCATCCATAATATTTGTCACAGTTTTCCAACTGCACTGGGCATGAAACTACCCCTAATATATTAACGCGTGTCTAATGTGATTTTTTACGGACTTGCGACATTGGGTTGTACGATTGGAAAGGGAACAACCAGATCATCAGATCATGATGAAATTCTTGTCAAGTCAAGTGGATGTTGGAACTATATAAAATAAAAAGATTGCGAATTCATGCGAAAGAATAGCTAGAATATTAGATCGGTTGATATATGGGAATAATCAGGACAGTATAGAGTGGGGGTATTACTAATGAACTTATGGCTACGCCTAAAGATATAAAAAATCTGATGTGGCCAGCATTTGTCTTATGTATATGTGTGTGTGACGAAAGTTTCGGATCGCATAACTTTAATACCACGGTACCAAAATTATATTTTTTTCGTATTCCTCAAGTTAACATCCAGAAGAACAACTGATTAGATTTTAGTTGTAATTGGTGAACCGGAAGTAGCCTCATTTAAAGATTTAAGATAATACCTTCCTTATCTAGAGGTAATATTCGGCGTCGCCGGGATCGAATCCGGTTCCTCAGAATCGCAGATACTCGGGCATGCGCTTAGACTAAAGTTTCAAGTTAAATAAAAATGTGTTGTTAAAACTACTTTCTAAAATGTTTGATTTGTGTGGTGCCATCTGTTGCCTGAAAGAGTAATGTACCGTCTAGCTAAAAAAGCTATTACAGGTCGCTAGATTATGAAGCGAAAATAATTTTCTATATTACAGGTACCTGTAAAAAATGTTTATTATACAAATACCTACGATGGCGCTGGTGGGTAGCTTATGGCGATCAACAACTAATTTCGCATTTTTTTGTTGTACTTTTACTTTGGCGCCAAAATAATTATAATAATAATAACTAGACATATAGTAAATATATTTTAAATTTTCGCAAATTTAACATATTAAATAGTGCGAGTTAATGTATACATTATCTTATAAAAATATTTTTTTTACAATAAATACAATTAAAAATAAATATACTATACACAATTATAATTTTGTGTTATAAATGAAATGAACATATTTCGACAAAGGGACTGAATTTTGGTCTGATTTGTGTCGACAGAAAAAGTCAGGTTGTGGCACCATTTCTGTCGTCACAATTGAGATATTAACTGTATATAAAACTATAAATATAGTAATTAAAACAAGCAAGAAATTATAAAAATATATGTTTGCTAATTACAATATTTAAAGAAATATGGTAAATAAAAAATGTGGTTTATTTTTGTACTAACAAAAACATTAAAAAAATTAAATTTGATGGTCGTACTATATATAATTATATTCTATTTCCAAGAACCCCAATTTCGGTCTATCCGTTGATGGGGTTGATTAGTCAAAAAGAACCCTGCTTCTGGGGTGAGCCACCTATTTTCATAACATGTATATTAAAAATTTATATAAAGAAATCTTCCACGAATCAATCGATTTACATCAACATTTTACAGAGACTGACCCACTCAACCAGAACCACATACACGGTTTTCCCGATAGATGACTGTATGTGTACTACATTGTTGGCTGATGGACTCCCGCATGTGTCGTTCTGCTTGAGTGGACCAGAGTAATTTAAATATTATGAGCCCGACCCCAAATATATGCGTACCCTCTGAAATAAATATATTAACAGCAAGAAGAAATATTTATTATTATTATAATGTTGTTACTTATATTTATCATTTTAACAATAATCTACAGGCAAATATGTGACAACAGACACGAGCTATTTTTTTTAGTTCCAACTACAATTTTATTAAAAGCAAGAATAAATAAATTTTGATATAGTGTATTTATTTGCAAATAAACCCTTGTCTGCATGTGACAAATGTTTTCGTCTTTATAAACACGTTTTAAGGTCCCTACAATCCGATTTTAACATATTTACGATGATGTCTGTGTGTGTGTGTATATATTTGTTTAACTATGTATTTCCCAATCGGACATTCATGGGAAGATCTGAAAAGGTTTTGGTAACAATTGGACAACCGGAAGTAGAAGATTCTTGAAATAAAATCTTCTAAATAATATATTTTATTATATATTCTATAGATTTAGAGATAAAAGAAATATATAAAATAATCTGTTGTAATAAATTTTACAGCCGAAAGAATGCCATGGAAAATAGTTGATAATTTAAAATTCCTTCAAAAATACTGTCAATCCTGACAATGAATTGGAAACATTTTTAGAAATTAGAAGAGGACTAAATTTCTTCATAAAATGAATTTAAAATTAAACAATCTAAATATAAGGTATAGATATAAGTAGAATTTTTGGTGTAGAGTGTAGGTATACAAGAAATGTTGAATACAAGCAGATATGGGGCCCCATGTTTAAATTTTTCACAAGTTGATGTATATCAGTTGATTTCGGGGAACAACCATAATAATAATTATAATATATTGTACCTTGATTTAATCATGTCGCTACCCTTCTCAGCTACCATGATAGTTGGGGCATTAGTATTACCTGATGGTACTGTAGGCATTATACTTGCATCTATGACGCGAAGTCGGTCTACTCCATGAACCTAAAACATTTAATGAATTAGTTTAATGGTCAAATTTGTCCCCATTCGTGAAATAGATGATGTATTTAAAGTTTTATACCTGTAAATATGGGTTAACGACTGCTTTGTCATCCACCCCCATTTTACAACTGCCAACTTGATGATTCTCTGGCCCTGTATGCATTCGAACAGCACATTCCCAATAATCATCACAACCAAATTTGAATTTTTCACAACCCTTCATCGGAGTTTTGTCTAATTTAAAACCGTATCGCTTCAACGCTGAAGTTTCCGTCAGTTTGATAGCAATTTTTATACCTAAATACATATTATTTCAAATTATCAACCATCTTAAATCGTTCAATAATACCTTCAATTAACACTTTGACATCATCTGGATGTGTCAAATAGTTCGCGTAAATCTTAGGATGACTCAAAGGGTTCTTATCTTTTAATTCTATGTACCCTCTGGATTTTGGATGCAAGACAGTTGGTATAATATTAACTTGCCTACTGGTGTTGCTTAGTTTTTCGCCAACTTGGCCAGTTCGCGCACAATTGGCCAAAAATCCGCCAAAAAAGAATTGGATGTCTGGGTTGTCTTCCACGGGGTTAGAATATTTGGTGTGTACAAATCCAGTTACTTCTGAAATACCTAAAAATGGGTAGAAAGTTATTGGGAGATATAGGGATCTCTACAATCCAATTTTAACATTTTCACGATGATGTCTGTGTGTGTGTGTGTGTGTGTGTGTGTGTGTGTGTGGATCCTCTTTACGCTATAACTCAAATACTACCGTCCAGAAATAGAAACTTAATAGGGTGTTATATTTTAATGGACCCAGAAAATATCTCGCTTATTTATTAAGGTATTCATTTCTTTCATATAACATGATTGATACATTATATCTTAAATTCTCAAATAACATTAGAAGAATTGCTGCAAAATCTAAACAAACTAAAAAATGGACGAGCTAAAAAGTTACCTGTTCCACTCATAAGTCCATCCCTGAACAGCAAATATTCCATAGCTGTCGCCCAGTTTAGCGGGGCTGAGTCCACGTCGTTTATGTCAAAATTGAGAAAAAATGCTACATGGTTGTGTAGGTTTTGTCCAACACCTTCTAAATCGCGGACCACTTCAATGCCCATCTAAAATCCAAAAATATCAATGGGTTTATAGTCGGTGTCAGTGGAAATTTGCTTGGGGTGCCACAAGGTTCCCATTTAGGCCCTCTTCTCTTCAATATATTCATTAAAAACATTGGAACGTCTTTCAAATTTACTTAAAAATATACCACACTATAAAATCGTTTCACGGTTGTCTTAAATTCCAAGAAAATTTAGAAGATTTATATGTACGCCAGTAGTAAAAACCTAAACTGCCGCCCACCACACAACAACCATACACCGAAATGCAGGTGATGAAAGAAACGAGAGATGTGAGCCTTCCACCAACTAAGAACGGCCATGCACCACCACCCACTTGATCAAGAAAAAGCTCTCAATCTGATGAGAACCCAAAAGCTTTGGTTTCCTGCACTAATTATTCAGGCATTAGTTAGCCTGCTTTGAGCACTCTAATTTGTTGAAAGTAAACGTGCCGGCCGCCTCGACACGCAATTAAGAGCACCGCGACAGGATTTATAAGAGTCAAATTAAGCCGCAGGCTCCACTCCTGGTGGTGCCCTTCCGTCAATTTAAGTTTCAGCTTTGCAACCATACTTCCCCCGGAACTCAAAAGCTTTAGTTTCGCGAAAGCTGCCCGCCAAGTCATCGGAGGAACTTTGGCGGATCGTTTATGGTCAGAACTAGGCGGGATCTGATCTTTGGCAAATGTTTTCGTTTTAGTCCGTCTTGCGACGATCCAAGAATTTCATCCCCATCTGTCCCTATTAATCATTACCTTGGGGTTCCGAAAACCAACAAAATAAAACCAAGGTCCTGTTTCATTCCATGCACTAATTATTCAGGCATTAGTTAGCCTGCTTTGAGCACTCTAATTTGTTCAAAGTAAACGTGCCGGCCCGCCTCGACACTCAATTAAAAGAATCGCGACAGGATTTATAAGGACGTAAGAACATGCCAGTTAGCATCGCGGGCGGTGAACCGACAGTGCGGAGCTGGAATTACTACGGCTCCTGGCACCAAACTTGCCCTCCAATTACCCCTCGCTAAAATATTTAAAGCGTACTCACCTCGTGCAGATGTGTTGGTTGCCCAATGCCACTCATCATCAACAATTGTGGACTCGCTACCGCCCCTGCACTAATAACGACTTCTTTATCAGCCCTCAACTCTAGGCGCGCTCCTTTAGGTCCCAATACCTCCACACCTTTCGCCATACCTTCGGACACGAGCGCGCGTACTGCCGTAGCTCCCAGCAAGACATGTAGATTTCTCCGAAGACGCGCCGGTCTCAGAAATGCTCTCGCGCTTGAAAGACGCGATCCATTTCGGGATGTGGTTTGAGCGAGGGTAAAACCAGTATGGTGATGACCGTTAACATCAAGGGTTGGATAACCTAAAGACAAATTATAACGGACGAAATTCATCAAACGAATTTGTTTACCTAGTTCTTCGCCAGCTTTGAGCAGAGCTCTGCTGAGAGGTGGGTGGTATGGGAACCTAGTCACTGTAAGGGGCCCACCAGTTGCGTGGTATCCTCGGTCCATTTCGTCCGTTTGTTTATTATCTTCGGATTTCAAAAAGTATGGAAGGACTTCGTTGTAAGACCAACCTGCGTTTCCTAAAGATGCCCAATGATCGTAATCATGGCGACTACCTCGCATATACATCATTCCGTTTAAAACCGAGGTACCACCTAGAACCTATAGATAGATATGATAAATAGAACAATAGAAGAATAGAATATATACTTTTCCTCGTGGCCAATAACATCTGTGTTCATCCTCTGCCAAACAAGCCATCTTTTCTGGTTCTGTTTGATACCCCCAATCTATATCAGATCCTAGGAAATTCAAAAACATAGACGGTACTTGCGTCCCTGTTGGTTCATCCTTCCCTAAAATAAATTACTTCAGCATACATCTCGTTATTTAATAGCCAGACCGCATAAAAACAGAAAATAAAATCTCACCTGCTTCTACGAGCAAAACACTCCACTCGGGTACTTCCGACAATCTAGCAGCTACCACCGACCCAGCAGACCCACCCCCAACCACAATAAAATCATAAATAGGTAAAAGGGGTGGTGGTGTACGAACCCTTCCGCAAGGATCTTCCAGGTCGCATTGCGACCGTAAAAATACTTCAAGTAACCCCATGAAAAGCATATAGGGTGCTCCGCCACAGGTGCTCGCTAGGGTGGGGCCCACCGCTAAGGGCTGGCAGTTACATCCTCCCGACATCTGGAATATGAATTGATTTTGGTAATTTTAAGACCAAAGATGAATGGGAAATATAAAATCTTTTGCAAGAAGAAATGCAAATAATCGATCCCACAATCATGTTATTTTAATATATTAAAGTCGTTTTATAATATCTAATAGGTGTACTGCATTAATTTAGTTTTTAAATATGAGAACGACGCAATTAAAATTGTATTGTTTTTAAATGTTGTAACCTAAATAATAATATATGCTAGCAGTTATGAGCATGAATCAAATATAACTGATTTTTTTTTAATTCAAGAGGGGTCATAGACCCGTTTGATAAGCAGGTAGCTTGGGTTGTTAGGAAGGGGGTTGACATGACCCCAATTCGCTTAGGTTGCTTTATAAAACCATGGGCAACGAAAAACATATCAAAGAAGCGATTGGGGGCCATCGATTTGACGACGACCGCGTGGTCGAGGGGGTTGTGCTCCAATGCTTATGTGAAGATCCCGCTGATTAAAAAGCTTCCATTCTGTTGGAAAAACTGCGTTTCTAGAATCTGAATATATTTTTGATTATACGGAAAAGTAGTGAACATGTTAACATTTATTTTACTAAACATATTTGTATATCTAGTATCATTTAATTAAACATTTTTTCTCTACATATATAGAAAGCGAATTACATATTATAAATACGTAATATATTTTACATATATTTAATAAAATTTAAAGGTTTTATACCAAGCAACAACTTTCATGTATATTATAACTTTGTTAAACAATTTATTCATAAAAATTTATTGATTTATTGAACTTCCTTAAAACTTTCTCAAACTTTAAAAATTGTTTAAAATAATTATGGAAAACTAGAATTGTAGAAACTGAGTAAAAGTGTTCTGTGTGTGATCTAGTTTTATTTATAAGGAGCGGTAGAACTTTATTTTTACCTCCCGCTACTCTTGGTAAGGGAGGTATAGAAATCGTGCCAAAAATCGCTTATCGAGATTTTGGTAAATGACCATGTTTTAAGGTCCCTACAATCAATACTATCGGTCAGAAATTTTGTAACCTTGTATTTCTACTTTACTCTTATATGGAAAGATGTTAGATGGAGTAAATCAGATAACCGGAAATGGCACTTTACTGGAAGTGATTAAAATTAAATATATATAATTTCGTGGTTTTGATAAGAATTCGTGAGGAACCGCTTTGCTCTAGTTCTAGATAAAAAATATCGCTTCATAGACCACACGATTATCATAAAGCACCCACGTCCATAAAATGTTCGTAAGAGGCATTTACATAACTGCTAGTCATAAACTTGAGATCATCTCTCGTCTGACCTCCTTTGAGATCTAGTTAGCTATGAAGATGTACGTTCATTTTTTATTGCAATAAAGGTTAGACAACTTTCTAATCTGTGCACTATTGTTAATTCTATAGAACATTCAAAATTTAAATTCAAACATTTTTTCTTATACTTTAAAATATGTCTTTAGCTTAAAGGAAATTAATATCTGGTTATGAAGTAATACATTCGTTTTAATTGACAGTAATTATATAATTATAATGTATATCTAAATATTACTTGAACACCATCATTCTAAATGTATTTCGAAACATACATCCTTTAATTAACAATATAATTAATAACAATGACATTTTATGTATTTATTACCAAAGAAATAGTCAGTTTCTCTGAATTTTCTTATATAAGAAAGAAAGTCAATGTCAGGAACTGTTAAAACAGTTATTTCCGCTAGACACATAAGCCTGAAGAAATGTAAAACACTTTTATAATGACATATCGATACATATTCGTACCGTGAGGGCGTGTGTGTGTCTGTGTGTCTGTGTGTGTGTGTGTGACAAAAGTTCCGGATTCCATAACTTCAATACCACGATTCCAAAAATTATAATTTTTTCGTATTCCTCAAGTTTACATCCAGAAGAACAACTGATTAGATTTTGGTTATAATTGGTCAACCGGAAGTAGTCTCATTTGAAGATTTAACAGTTAAAATTGATTTATTGACATTCAACGTTATTATAACTTAAAGAATATATTATTCTCTATACGATTTGATTACAATTTATACTTCAAACTTGGGAACTAGTAATATATTCATATAATTCAAATTGACAGATGTCAGTATCAATAAAAAGTAAATTAATGTGGCAGATATGAGGATGTTGAAGTAGATATTGGGGAATACACGGAAAGATACGGTAAGAAAATAACTCTAGTGTTACAAGTTTTTATAAAGATACAAGCAAGACGATTATATTGGTTTGAACATGTCATGAGGAGAAATGAAGAATTATATTGGAACAAGAATGAATAGTTTAGTAATAGTTAAAGAAACAGAGGAAGACCAAAGATAAGATGGAAGGACGACACGCAAAAATAGCGACCCCTAACGAATGGGAAAAGCTAAAGAAGAAGAAGATGCCAGTGTCAAGTGCAATTTGAATAGTTTGTTAATGAAATTACTGGAAATTTAGTAAGTTTTGTAAGAAAAATTATGGAATTTATACATTATACACGAGAATGACGGAAGGTATTGTGCTGGCCACAACAGATTTTTGTATTTTGTCCTAGCCCGTTCCCTTGGCAGTGGTTTCGCTAGGCTAGGAAATCTTGCTCGTCACTAATAAATTTTACGGTTTTAAAATGATTTTTTCTCAAGGAAAACATTCTGCTTTAATTAAAAATCGTTAAAATGTATAATAATCCTTATGAATGCGTGTTCCATTTTCTTCAGTTTGAGGGAACGTTATTATCAACTCTGAGAAAGCAAATTTACTTGCGTAAATTTCTTACATCATTTTTCCATAATATCTATTGTTTAAAGACAGGCATAGTTTTACAGACTATGAGAAATAATGTTAATTTTTTACGATGCTAACAGACATAAATACAAATGTGAATGACTTATTTAGCGAGAGGTAAAAATTGTTATATTTGACGTTTCAAATACACCAGGAAATATTATAAATCTTGATACGAATAAACTTAAAATTTATGCGAATTTTAATAAATTTAAACAGGATTCGAACACGTGAACTGGCACACGTGTTTCAAATAAGTACTGTTACTATACTTTTACTTATATTACTATACCTGTCTCATAGGTTACTAATTAAAATACATACACTTATTATTACAATAAATAGACAATAATAATAGTATTTTCAGTAAATAATTTATGTTTTTTACCTGTCGCCAAGAGAGGTATTGGATTCATGCTAAAAATCGCCCAGATTTTAATGATTAAGTATGTTTAAGGTGTGTGTGTGTGTTACGATTTCTCAAATACAACTAAAGACCTGTTTAACTATACGGATTCCTCAATCTAACTTTAACGGGAAGAGTTGAATAGATTCTGGTAACAATTGGACAACCGGAAGTGGTAGTTTCTTAAAACATCTTTAAATCCGATACATTTAAATTTTATATTAGGTCTTCTATAGATTTAGAGATATGTAATAATATATATAGAACTTTACAAAAAGCCGATTTTAATATTTTTATGATATGTCTGTGCGTGTGTGTGTGTCTATCTGATACATATAAATATTCTATTATATCTTTTATAGATTTAGAGATAAACAAATATAACATATAAAATAATTCAAAGGCATTACTGAAGGCTTTTTTGGAAAGTACATACATTATATTATTTCTTATTGTATTAATAGTTAAATATTTAAAATTATAGAATGTATTTAAAATTAAAAAATCATCTTAAATACTTGCAACAAGTAAAGTGGCGAGAGGTATTGTGCTTTTTTTATTATAATAAAAAGTTAAAGGGGGAGGGGGCGTTTTCCCATATACCCGAAGATAGTAATCTTTTTTTTTCCTTGGCGTCCGGTTCACCTCAAGGTCATTGATCGCTCTAGCGTGTTATTCTATAAGCAAGTGTACTAGTTTATCTATACTATTAGTTACATGACTATACTATAATGTTTGTAGCGTTTATGTCGTGGTAAATGAACTGAAGACAAGGTTAGAAAAATATCACTAAGAGTGGGTGGTTTTTAATTATGTCAGAGACAGTCATTATATTTACATTGTAAATTATAGCATAGTATTATTAGTTATGTTGTTCTCAATAAAGTTATTCTAGTCTATCAACTAGACTTTTTGTTTACTTAGTTCATCTCAGATGTATTTCGGTTTTTCAAAAAAATATTTTTTCTAAGTTAATTTTGGCAACTTTGACCAATATTATAGAAACATTTAGCATAAGAGCATTCATCTTTAGGTCAAATTCTTTTACAATGATGTCTGTATGTATGTGTGTCGAAAGTTTCGGATTGCATCAATACTACTATTCCAAAAAAAATATTTTTTCGTATTCCTCAAGTTTACATCCAGAAGAACAACTGATTATATTTTGGTTATAATTGGTGAACCGGAAGTAGCCTGATTTGAAGATTTAACAGTTAAAATTTGATTGCATTTTTACTTATATTCAATAGATATAGAGTAATTTTAAGCTAAACATGGAAACTACTAATATATTCATATAATTCAAATTGACAGTATAAATAAAAACATAAATACACAGGATTGACGGAAGGTATTGTGCTGGCCACAACAGATTATTTTGTAGTTGTTTGGGGTCACAAATTTAACATAAAAGATCATTAATATGTACTGTCAATTTTATTTAAAAGCCTGTACAGAATACCAGTATAATTTTTTATCAATCGAACCGTAATAATTTAAATAAATAACAGATCTGCAAAACCTGCGTTACGAAATGGTGAAATTTATGAGTTTGTGGTTGGAACCAAGCCTGGTCATTTTTATATTTTATACGGAAGGAAATTATAACAATTAAAACATAAATCGCATATCCAGATTTTAAGGTCCCTACAATCCAATTTCAACATTTTTACGATGATGTCTGTATGCGTTTGTTTATACCACGATTCCAAAAATTATATTTTTTTCATATTCCTCAAGTTTACATCCAAAACTAATTAGATTTTGGTTATAATTGGTGAACCGGAAGTAGATTTTTTTTAAATCTTATATCTTTGCAATGATACTTCATTGTTACAGATTATTAATTTTATAGTTATCATTTGTAAAGAACTGTTTATATGTGTGCTTAGTAATCTTGAAGGCAAGGACCAGATAATTTTCATACATTGTTTGAAATTTTTTCTATTGTGAAAAAATGTTTAGAAAATCTTGTTCCGCAATAGATAAGCATTTGTATATTAAATAACTAAAATGTTTTTAATTATAAATATTTTAATAAAGGTCTCGGGCAATTTCTATTGGTTTAAATTAAAAATTTGATTCATTTATTGGTTCATTTACTTCTAGCAACATTGTCATTGATAATTAATTAAAACTTAAAATTTATTTGTCTTAGAAAATTTTTACCATAACCGCAAAACAAATTTGTATATAAACAAACAATTTTTTTAAGTGCGTCAACATTTTTGAAAAAATTAAAAGATTCCATACACTGATAACAACTCCAATTCCTCAATTCCAAATCGGTGGACAAATTTAAATCCGGGTTGTTATAAACACAATTGGTTCCAATAAAAATATATTTATTACTCACGTTTAGTCCTAATTTTCAACTACACTCACAAAATCATTCAGTTTTTATGTACGGTAATTCATTAGCTCACGTTGAATTCACCAGATCTTTAAATTATTCTTCGATAGCAAACTTTCTCGTCTAAGCCGCGAAGGAGACTAACAGAGCTAAGCTAAACACAGTCTTAAAGTAGTCCCCACCTTTACTATTAAATATAGTAGAAGGCATTGTTAGAAAAGATGAAAGAACGTCTGAAGTCAATTCATTGTTTCAATAATGATTGTTTTTTTGGTTATATTGTTTAATATCAACTATAGATAGTAAATTAAAATGTTTTGTCTATAGTTCTCAAGAGAAATTATATTTTAAGTTTTTTAATTTCTTTAATTAATGAGAGATAATGGTAAAAATTTGACACTAGACTTTTTTCAAGATGTTAAAATCTGTCAATCCCTACAATGAATTGGAAACATTTCGAAAAATTAGGACAAAATTTGTTCATAGAATGATTTTACAATTTAACAATCTAAATATAAAGAATAGATTTAAGTAGAATTTTTGGGGTAGAGAAATAATATTTTTTATTCTAAATTAAGTGATTCTCCAATTCCAATTTAAATTCCACACTCCTGGTGACAAATTAACTACTTGTATTTAGAAAATCTTGAACTTTTTCATTAAAAATTACGTTGACAAAAGATTATTGAGTTATCTGTTTGCCAAATATTTGTTATATTCGTATTAATTTATAGACAACAACTACAGATAATGAATGAATTTAGAAATGTCAATTCAAGATATCTGTCTTAGTTTGCATAATACATAATTATACAAAATTTGTTCCTAAGTATACAGCATGAACTTAAAGCAATTTTACTTTGCAATAACAGGCTATTCATGTTAATTTTAAGGTACCGGTAATTGGCTATCTTCCCAGAAAATTAAGTAACGATATAATTTACAAATTTGCCGCTTTAGACAAACCTTAAAGTGCTCTTATTTCGTAATAGATATTTTCAAATGTCAGTTTACGATTTAGGCTTAATCCTTCAAATCAACCATACTAGTGACTAATTAAGCCTAATCGCGCGTAAAGTACACTATTACAATATACACAATATGTAAATAAAAAATACAATAAAAAAAACTGACACAAAAACAACAATATTGACAGATATTCAAGAAAATATTAATTAATTTTATATTCTTTAATTAAAATAAAAACCAAAATTTCTTCACGTCAAAACAGACGAAGACATTGAAGATTGGAACAAAAGATGTGTAGAAACAAAACAGCTAGAAACATTGCAGCATCGCAAAACAATTGACTCCGCGTGATGTAACATTCTTTAAAACCTGACAATTTCATTTTCTACTATAGAATTATAATTTCACGATTTATACTTTTTTAACATTTCCATTTTAATAACCATGGTAAAAAAGAAATGGTTCGCGTTATATTTGACATCTATATACATAATTACTAGCTATCATTCTGACACGGACCCCCATATCTGCTTGTTAAGGCCATAAAAATCACATGACTGCTCGCGCCCTAATGTATTTAACACTCTACACCAAAAATTCTACTTCCATCTTTTATATTTAGTTTTTTAAATTTTAAATTCATTCTATGAACAAATTTTGTCCTAATTTTTCGAAATGTTTCCAATTCATTGTCGGGATTGACAATATTTTTGAAGGCCAACAATGCAACATGACTGTTCGCGGCCTATACTTATGTAACCAAAAAAAGGAAGCAGCGAGAAGTATTGTGCTGGCCACAACAGATTTTTTTAAACTTGTGTTTAAAACTACCTAAATATCATTAAGTCAGCAATACAAGAAATTGCTCTCAGATCCTTGGAAGTGTACCCGAACAATAAAAAATAGTCGTAAAATTGTGTCACTTAATTTAATTACAAATATAATTTTGTTACTTCCGAAACATGATTTTTATTTTCTCATTTGACGATAGTTTTTCAACTGGAACCATCATACTTACCTTTGACACAGAAACAGAACAATAAAATGTTAGAAAAAGGTCATTTTGGTTAATTTAACTTTAAGTTTGTACGGATCATTAATTTTTGTTAACCTTACAAATAAATGTTAGGTATAATTTATATAAATTTTGTATTTCTATGTATTTCAATTTTAAATTCAATTACAAACCATAATAAGATTTTTTAATGGATTGTATTGTTGAATTTAATTAAAATCCCTTTCTGATATTAATTTTTTCTTTTAACCATAATTAAAAACACAAATACATGAGGGTGTTTGAGTGTTCGAACGCAAGTTGTACTTCTGACGTCGGGGGTACCACAAGGTTCCCATTTAGGCCCTCTTCTCTTCAATATATTCATCAACAACATTGCAACGTGTTTCAAATTTACAAATTTCATCAGAACTTACAAAATACGAGCAAAATTTTAGACATCCATCCACTATTTTAACATTGTATAACTTTCTTTAAATTTCCAACATACACGCGTTAAATCGTTCGTGCGGTGATCAACAATCAAAACCAGCTTGAATTTTGTCCTTAGGAATGCTTCGCCTTCCTTTTCCATATGAGTTTCAGGGTTTCAGATTTTAAGAATGGCTGGACGCCTGTAATAAACCACGTACGAAGTAAGCTTCGCTGAAAGTTTTGTAGAAATTCAAATTCACGTGATTAATAAATTCCAGGAGAAATCTGAACTATGTCGCAATGTAATCTTCGATCTTCTTCTGTCACGAATTATTCAGAAACAGCTAATATTAACAAAAGAAAGTCTTGTAGATTTCAGCATCTAATACAAGGATGTCCAAATTGTGACCAAAGGCAATACCTTCCTTACCTAAGGGTGACGGAAGGTAAAAATATATTCAAGATGTTGGCGATTCTGTTAAAAATACTAATACATGTTTTTTTTTCTTTTGGCAGTTCGTCATCCGTAAAAATGATATTAAATTCCTACACGAAATACTTAATTCTGAGAATATAACAATAGATGAAACTATATTTATTTAAAAAGATTTCAAAAATGTTACGCATATACGTATTGTTACATTTCTCTTTGTTTAATTGGATATACAATAAAATAAATTAATTAGAGAAAAATTTTATGTACAGGAAGACTTAAAAAAAACAGTTCCGGTCTGCAATTTTGAATTACGCGGACCAAATGTATTCGTACCCTCTGAAAAAATATATTAACAGCAAGACGAAATAAATTTTTATTATTAATAAAGTGTGCAGGATTTCAATAAATCAAGTAACCTATGGTTGACATTTATATTTCCTGTACTTCGAAACCAAAATCTGAATCAATCTCGCAACGACCCAGATTTTTACACTGTTATGCGTTCTAAAGTTTGATATTGACAGCTCCCGATACTTTTTTATTTGTTATGTAATAATAATAACATGTAAATTAGTATTAATCTGTATTGAACTTAACAATTAGTATGTTGCCTTGACCTTTAAATTATTTTAAGCATATTTTAAGTTTTAATTTGCTAGTTTATTTGAGTAGTTTATTAATAGGAGGTTGAAGAAACAGAGGAAGACCAAAGATAAGATGGAAGGACTGTATTGCGGATTGAGAGAAAAATAACTGAATAGCGACCCCTAACTAATGGAAAAAGCTAGAGGAAGGTGTCAGTGTCAAGTACAATTTGAATAGTTTGCAAGACAGTATAGGATTGACGGAAGGTATTGTGCTGGCCACAACAGATATTTTATTTTTGTGATACGTTGAAATTGTATGTTATGTATATTGTATACTATTTTCCAGCCCTCAGTAATTGGGTTAATTAAATAAATATTAATAATAATTTTAACTATATTTGAAATAATTATTAAAATATACAATAAGTAATATACATACATATTTTGAATACAATTGATTAATAAACGAACTTTTTAACATAGATATAATAAAATCACATGACATATAATAATAAATTCAATTTACTATCTAGTCTAACATTTCATTTTGTATTAATCCAGCCAAGGCTCCCGTAAAACCGGCGTTATAATCTAAACTGATTTCGTTAAAAAGATATTCATCTCTAATGTCCCTGTAGTAATCATTTTCGTCCGGTCCTGATACCAGTGCCCCATACAAAATCTGTGGATTCGGGCCTGGATTGGAGTAGGAGGACCAATCACATTTAGCCGGCAAGTTAGGACATGAACTATAAAATAAAACATTTGGTGTAAAGATTTTGACGAGAACAAATCATTGTGTAACTATACAGGGTGTTATTTCGCTTACCTAGCTGCGTGATACGGTTGCTTTGGGTATTTTTTGCCGTACCCAACAACATAACTTCGACCAGAGTCACCCAAAATGTAGTCGATTTGTTGTTTAGCAAATTTTCTATATTGCTCCATTTGAATACCTAAATCAGCTGCCTAAAACAAGTATTGATGGGAGTATTTTTTTGACCCCAAATCATCCCCTGGGGAAAAAATGTAAATTTTGTGTAGACAGGATCTTGTATTCTCGGTTATTGACGCTTTGTGTGACCGAGTGGTTTTGATAGTATATAAAGTCTGGAACGATGGGGAATCGATCCGACGACCTTTGGTCGAGCAGCATAGCCACAAGACCACCATGTCGGCTACACTTATACTTACTTGTAAACAAATGAAGGCGACATTTGATGCATGGCTTAATGTTCCGAATTTATCTATATATACAAGGCCCTTTGGAGTTCTTTTCTGGTGCTCAACAGAAAAATCACAAAAGAATTTTCCAGCATCAATATATTCTTGTTGTTTGGTTAAATCCGCCAATAACACCTATAATATATTACGTTTGTGCGTTATTGCAAATATATCAAACAGTTAACACACCTGGACTCCTGCAACTTTTTTGTTGTAAAAGAATTCGTTGGGTCTGTCTTTTAATCTAAACGTCATATAATGTTGTTCTGCTTCTAAAAGAAAATTGCTGTCGTTTGAAGCTTTAGCAATCCACAACGCAGCCCACGTTAACTCGTCCCCATAATCTGTAGATCTAAAACAATTTTATACTTATTCAATAACGTATGTAAGTTTTCGGAAAAGTGGACGGCCTAAAGCTTTGATGGATTTTATACGGATGATATAGAAGTGCCATATCAGCGGCAGGTATTTCACGTCCTTATGTTGGACATGGAGAATGCTGATAAGAGTTAGAATGGTATAAATATAGAATTCTATAAATAGAATGCCAGGTGGCCTATAGAATTCTATAAATAGAATGCCAGATGGTCTGATGTTGTGTGTGGTACATGTTCAACACAACAGTTCAGAATATAATTGCGCGTAGCATGGACACCATTTAGGGGGAGGGCTAGGTTGAAATATGGAAGTTAGTGTCATTTCCGGTTAAACCGGAAGCGCTACCATCATGCCAAATACAATATTTTGAGTGGCCCGTTTTTCAGAGTCACCCTGTACACTCAAACTATTCAAAAATTATATCACTATACATTTTTTGGGTAACATTTTTAATACCACTTGTATATATTTTGTCCCTATACCTCAAAGGGTTCAAAATTTACACCAGTTCAACTTTACCCCAACATTTTTAATACCCCTGGTTTAATTAATTAATTAATTATCTAAATAACCAATCGACGCCCAAAGGTCCCAAATTTCAGTACAATATTTCAAATCGTCCCGGAGTTATGAAAAAATGATACCACTTTACATTTTTTTTACCACTGGTATAAATAATTATGTTCTTTAAATATGTAATAATAATTATCTTAAAATAAAATAAAAATCTGAATAAGTCAAAGGGTTGCAAAGTACAGCATTTTATATTTTTGGGGTAACATTTTAAATACCACTGGTATAAATAATTATATATTCCAATTACCAATAATTATGTTAGTACATGTACCAAATTTCACACTAATAAGTCATTGGGTTCCAGAGTTACAGCATTTTATATATTTTGTCCCACATTTTTACTACCACTGACATAATAAACCCTATATTACAAATACCCCATTAATTTCCAAAGTATTAACTAAACCCATACCAAATTTCATCCCCATATCTCAAACGGTTCAAAAGTTACACCACTTTAAATTTACCCCAACATTTTTAATACCCCTGGTTTAATAAATTAATTGTCCAAATTACCAATCGACGCCCAAAGGTCCCAAAAGTATCTTGTCCAAATTTCATCCCGATATCTTAATCCGTTCCCGAGTTATGAATTTTTAAAGTTGGACAAAAAATCTACCCTTATCTTTTCCCTATTAAAAACGGGGAAATCCCCGTGGGAACTATGACGTCACAAGGGGGTTCCCCCTGATTTCATACGGAATCCCCTGAAATCTCCAAGACAAAATTTGTTAATAATTTTCTTACAACAAATTTCAACTTTGAGAGTGTATAATTTTTGAACCAATCGTTAAAAAATTATGAAAATTGGTATACAAACTAATTAAAGTGTGCTGAGTTCAATGGGGCATACAAATTTTACGTATTTTGACAGGGTTCGGGGTTACAACCCCATAAAATGGATGGGAACCCTTAAACAAATTTTTATTTTTGCCGCTTTATAGCAAAAATGGGTCCCTCATCGATTTGGCTGAAATTTGGTGGACATATGTAAAAAAGTCCGTAGAATCGAAATATGTATGGTAGAAAATTTGCCGCCCCTTAATTTTGGGGTTATTAACCCTAAACGGGGTCAACAACCTTTGAAAATATAGTTTTTCTATTTTCATTATTTAATTGCTGTATAATAAATATTAGTCGTTCATAGATTTGGTTGAAACTTAGTGTGCTTATGTAAAAAAGTCCGTAGAATCGAAATATGTATGGTAGAAAAGTTGCCGCCCCTTAGTTTTGGGGTTATTAACCCTAAACGGGGTCAACGACCTGCGGCGCATTTTTTTCTGAATACTTTGCCTCACCAAAGATTGGTTAGATGCTTACAACATTTGTGCCTAAAAATGACAATCCCCCAATGTTCCCCAGGCAAGGCCCATTGAAGAATTTTGGTCAATATTAAGTAGAAAGGTTTACGATAATGGTTGGGAAGCCCAAAATAAACAGCTACGACTTCGAAATTTCAAATGAATTGGGAAAACCTCGAACATTTAGAAGAAATGGAGAAAACTTCGTTTTATACTTACTCGTAATATTTGCGATCCCCAGTTTTTGGTTCTTTATATAAACCTCTATAATTTGTAGCGAACGAATATAATTCTTTTGCATGTTGTAATGTTAGATTAGAATAAGTTTCGTTTACATCTTTAAACACTAAACTTGTGGCTGCTAAGGCAGCAGACGCCTCTCCCGCTAAATCCGACCCTACAAATAAAATATATTATCATCTAAATGGGCGGTGTGCCTTTTTTTGGACGCTAGATACATCCAAGGGGAGTTAACAATATACCTGGGTGGTCAATATCTATTTTGTAAGCAGGTCTGGACATATTCATTTCTTCTGGTCGGCCCCAAAACATATGGTCCAGATCAAAATCCCCAATTTGGCCATAAAATTCATTTGGGCTGACGTGGCATTTTATGAAGTAATCTGTAGCCCATTTGACGGCATCTAAAGCGTATTGGTATTGCCCTAAAAGAGGTGTTCATTTTAAGTGGTGAATCAAATATGGACTGATTTTTTTAAATGACAGAGGGGGGGAAGTTTTTGACCAAGGAAGGCATATGTCCAACCGAAATTTTGCGGGGGGTTGAAGGCCCAGTGCGACGACAACACGTTTTTAAGGATTGTCGCCAAAGGATGAGCGTTACCAAAGCGATGGGGGGCCAACGAAAATCAAGAACGAAAGTCAGAGGTTCGAAGGCGATCGGATACCGCCCTAGCACTGACCATAAACGATGCCAGCTAGCGATCCCCTAAAGTTCCTTCGATGACTTGGCGGGCTTTCGGGAAACCAAAGCTTTTGGGATCCGGGGGAAGTATGGTTGCAAAGCTGAAACTTAAACTGACGGAAGGGCACCACCAAGAGTGGAGCCTGCGGCTTAATTTGACTTATAAATCCTGTCGCGGTGCTATTAATTGAGTGTCTAGGCGGGCTAACTAATGCCTGAATAATTAGTGCATGGAACAATGAAACAGGACCTTGGTTCTATTTTGTTGGTTTTCGGAACCCCAAGGTAATGATTAATAGGGACAGATGGGGGTGAAATTCTTGGATCGTCGCAAGACGGACTAAAGCGAAAGCATTTGCCAAAGATGTTTTCATTAATCAAGAACGAAAGTCAGAGGTTCGAAGGCGATCAGATACTAGTTCTGACCATAAACGATGCCAGCTAGCGATCCGCCAAAGTTCCTCCGATGACTTGGCGGGCAGCTTTCGGGAAACTAAAGATTTTGGGTTCCGGGGAAAGTATGGTTGCAAAGCTGAAATTTAAAGGAATTGATGGAAGGACACCACCAGGAGTGGAGCGGCGACAACCATCCGGTGGAAGAGTTTATTAATATTCTTATTTTAAATATTCATACGTAATATCCTAATATTACAAAATATTTGAGAAAAATAGCAACTTTTCAGTCTTGTACTTTTTCTCTAAAATGTACTGGCGCATCTGTATATAACACCAAATTAAAACGTATTTAATATCTTGTTCAAATACATAAGAATTTGAAAACTTTTCAAATTTAATAAAGACATATTAAATTTCGTTATTTGTTCGAAATTAATGAAATAAAAATACAAAAGAAATTTAATATTGCAGACGAGAAAACAAGAAAATAATGAAATAATGAAAATCTTGAGTTAGCGAATGAAAATAAATAAAATTATATTTCATACCTGTTTCTTTGTAAGCGTCCTTATAAGAAAGAAGGCCCCATGATAACAGCGTAGTCGTGAACGCCATTGTAAAGGAAAATTTCACAAAATCACTAGCTGAAAAAAACCATGATTTTAGCGAATAATCACGTTTTAAGGTCCCTATCATACGATTTTATCATTTTTATGATGATGTCTGCATATGTGTATGTGCGTGTGTCTGTGTGGCGTTGATTGTATGTATGATAACGGGCTCTATAGGGCCTTTGTCTAGCGCACGTGTTTCTTACCGGAATGAACGCTCTATAGGGTGTAAATTAGGTGAACTGCATTACATATTAGTTCATTTCTGGTGAGGCACTGCCTGTTTCAAAAACTATACTAACCATCATAATATCCTCCAGTTAAGTCTTCCCCGTGGTGTCCTCTGTCTTCCAGAGCAGAGTCCCCTCTCCAAGGTATCCTATTTCCAGGAGGCAGAGGACCAGACCTTTGCGCTTCATAAAACAAAAGAGATAATTTTAAAACCTCACCATATTCATATTTATTAACTTCCGGCAAGTCTTCTATTGGTAGAGATGTCGTTGAATTAAAGAAGATGAAGAAAAGAACTAGTTGGAGTAAGGGATACATCTGCAAAATAAAAATAATTCATATAAATTGTAAAAATAATCTGAATCAATATGCAGTTTGAAAATACGCATACGTGAACTGATCCAATCAAAATATATTCACGTATTGACATATCCGGCTATACACAACATGAAGAATGAAGATATGTACAGATTTCGTCTACCGTCTAAAATTTATTGCAATTTGATTAACCACGTTTTAAGGTCCCTATAATACGATTTTACCATTTTTACGATGATGTCTGTATGTGTGTGTGTGTGTGTGTGTGTGTGTGTGACGAAAGTTTCGGATCGCATAACTAATATTTATTTCATATTCCTCAAGTTTACATCCAGAAGAACAACTGATTACATTTTGGTTATAATTGGTAGCCTAACGTTATTATAACTTAAAGAATATATTCTATACGATTTGATTGCATTTTATACTTCATATTCAATAGATATAGAGTTAAAGAATTTTAAAGAAATGCTAACCATGAAAATTGTAAATATATTCAGATTGACAGATGTCAGTATCATTAAAAATTAATGTGGCGGAGATGAGGATGTTGAAGTAGATGTTGGGGAAGACACGGAAAGATAACTAGTATTACAAGTTTCTAGAAAGAAGAAAATAAAAAATTGCGGGGAAAGCTAAAGAAGAAGATGTATTGTGCTAGCCACAATTATTTAGCTATACTTAAAATTATTGTAAATAAAATGCGTTTATAAAGTTTACATATATCTGTATTATAAACTATATAAATACCTACATAATCTTGTTGAAAAAACATTTTTATTGTATACAAATAATTCTGTGAAAAATAAAATCTTGTTATTCAAAATATTTTAATTGTTTCCCAATTGGTTCTAATAAAGATTAATTTTTAGAAAGCAAAGTTTAAAATACAATCAAAGTTTTAAAATTAACGAACAACAGATTATTTCTTTGACCTAGGCTAACAAAATAACGTAAAGAATTTTTATTTTCGTTATCAATTCTATCTGTGTTAACAATTGAAAGTACATATATGTCCTTCGCAGTGTTAGTGAAAGCGAATAGTATGGTACAAATTTCTACAAAGCGGTTATACAGTACATACAATATGTTAAAAAAATATACGTTTTATTTTTATATACTCTTTAAAAACTCATCATTGAATTTTTTGACCAAAGACAATACCTTCCTTACCTAAAGGTGACGGAAGGTAAAAAGGAACTGGAGTAGAAGAAGAATTTACACTTTACATAGTTTGTTTATGAAATAATTTTACTGGAAATATAAAAGTTACAATAATACCGACCCTCTCCGAATGTTTATATTAAAATTATTCAAACGTACAGAGTACGCAATTTTTCATGAGGAAAAATAAATGTATGTAAGATAATAAAATCTTTCCCAGTAATGGTGATGTTATGAAAAGAAAATGCGTTCGTAGAATTTGCTACATCCTATATTGGAAATCATTTACTTGAAATTTATTTGCATTTTTCCTATGAATGCCAATCTATAGATCGGGACCTAATACTACGTGAAAAATATGTGGCCAACACAGTAACTCGCCATTTTCATTTTATGTTGCGTAGGGCGCGAGCAGTCATGTGACTTTGTTGGCCTTGGCAAGCAGATATACAAATAATTGAAATTGTATCTCTTCTTTCGTTCTATGAGAAATTTTGTCCTATTATTCTAATATGTTCAAAATTCTTCAAATTCATTGACGGTTAGCGGTATTTCTTAAGGATATATGTAATATTAACATACTTATAATTCAAATACTTATTTAATTTAACACCTGAAGATGCGGATGATTCGTTCTCAAAATGGAACAAATATGTCGTCATTATTATCGACGCGTACAAAACAGATTGGCATATATTACTTATATTTTTACATATTATGTTGGAAACTGTATTAAGTTCCTTTCTAATTATTGTTCCATTTACTATTCTCTTTATAAAACATTAATATTATTATTTGAAATGGTTAGTTCGTTGTTAATGACATATATGTCAGTTACAAACATTTGAGATCTGAATTATTGTATAACCATGTGTATTGTATTTAAGATAGTTTTATACATTTATCCTTAAAATGTGTAGAAAAAGTATTTTTAATCTCTTAAAACTAATGGCATCTTTCCATATAAGAGTAAGGCAAAAATACAAAGTTTCAAAATTTTCTGAACTATACCTCCCTTAGCAAGGGTAGAGGGAGGTAAAAAAGTTAAAAGGGGGGGGGTCTTCCCAAACTCACCCTGTATAGTAAAATACTTAAATTTATTAAATAAAGACCAATATATATATTCATTACTTAGAAGAATTTAATTTGACCTCGCCTAGATCTGAACTTGAGTTCTGAAGGTTACAGAATATATTTCACCACACAACAATTCTTAAATACTTTGAATAAATACTAATAAAATAAAATTTATTACTTACATTAAACTAGTAACTAGAATATTTTTATTTGAGTTTTTCTTAGTATAGAAGTACTAAACATTTTATTTATTTAAAAAATTCACTAGTTTTGCACCATTTTTAAACAAATTCAACTGTTTTATAAACAATCACTTCATTTTGCAGTAAAAACAAATGATAAACACTGTTAAACAAAACACTAACAAATTATTATTATTATTATTATCGATGCGTAATTGTTAATAGGATGTAGCCAGAGGTATCTATGATCTTGAAATGAACTAGAGATCATCAAATATAATTATTCTGCTGACTGAATAAAATTTAAATATTAAAAATACGCTCCGACTGAGTATATGTATGAACTGTTCAGTAACTAAGTTAATACTAACAACTTTAAGAATACATTACTTACTTACAATAATATTTTAGACTATGTGGAAAGTTGATGGAGCGTTGCTATAGCTAGAGAAAGCTGATATGGACAACGGTTCTACCTAGCAAATAAACAATATGAAACATCACGAAAAATCTTTGAGGTCCTCATAAGAAGCATGCTTCGATGGCTTCTTCGTTGGATCGAAACGAGCGTTGAATTGCTGCTTTCAGCTTGTCTAAAAGTGTGGCGCAGTTTTTCCTTTATCAAGATAATCAATTAGCAGAATGCCAAAAGACTGACGCCATCATCTTTCCTGCCGATTGAAAATGGTTTTTTTGAGGTCCTCAAAATGCTAATATGTTTAATTATTCATATTCATAAAAGCTGTATCTTCTTCTACATACTCTAAGATTCAATAAGCGTGTTTATTAATTCTTTTTTAGTATGGATTTTAATTATAGCTTGGATTGAATACATGCAAATTTTTTAATCGAAATGAATTTTTTTGACAAGATAATTAAATATAATAATTATTATTAACGTACAAAATTTATTAGGAGGCAGTCAGTTGAAAATCTTATAAACGTTAAATAAAACGTATTGAAGTAATGTCAAAAATATAAGTAATCCCCATTTTTTGTACATGGAAGTAGCAGATTCTTAAAAAAAATCTTCCAAATAATTTCGTTCTTGTTAGTAAGAGTAAATTTTCTATCTGATACATATATTTTATTATATCTTTTATAGATATATAGAGATAAAAAATATAAGGTATATAATAATCTGTTGTAATAAATCTCACAGCCCAAATAATGAATTGGAAACATTTCTAGATCTAAATATAAAGAATAGATATAAGTAGAATTTTTGGTGTAGAGTGTAGGTATACAAGAAATGTTAAATACAATAGAGGACAAGCAGTCATGTGACTTTGTTGGCCTTGACAAGCAGATATGGGGGCCCATGTCAGAATGATAGCTAGTAATTATTATTTTCCAATTCCATGTGGTTTATTTTCCTCAACAAGTTAATTCCACACTCCTGGTGACAAATTATCTACGTAAATTTAGAAAATCTTGAAATTTGCCATCTATGTACATAATTACTAATTTATTGTAGTGGATTCATGCTAAAAATTGCACATCCGGACTTTAAGATCCCTAAAATCCAATTATGTTGTGTGTGTGTGTATGTGTGTGTGTGGTAGTTTCTAAAAACATCTCCTAATGCAATATTTTACTAATTAATTTATTCAGGTATTAAGTTAGCAATAATATAAAGATATTAGCGAGCTGGTACATTGTAGGGCCGGAAATATATTATCAAGTGAAATTTGTATAGCTTGCATTTTAGTTATGATAACATTTTATATGCCTGAGATTATGTGTAACTGCTGACCAAGAATTAAAGCCGAGATAAACACATATATAATATTTGTTTCACACAACAGATGATGATCTTATGAAATAACTCTACGTATATATTTGTGGTTCTCGGTGTGGGTCGCCAAATGCTTGATTGTTACGTTCACTTGTACCCTAAAGGACACTAACGTCTGTTGACGTAAACCTGTTATGACCAGCACACATCCAACCATTTTAATTTTATGTTACATAGGGCGGAAGCAGTCATGTGACTTTGTTGGCCTTAGCAAGCAGATATAGAGGCCTGTGTTAAAATGACAACGTCCCACACACATACACACACACCTTAAAACGTGCTTATTCAATAAAATATGGATATGCGATTTTTAGCATGAATCCAATCTTAGCGAGAGGTAAAAATATGAATTACAAAGAATTATTTGTCATTTTTTCTGTTGCAGATTCGCAAAATGAGGAACTGTCCATGCCAGTATCGGTAAGTGTCAAGAACTGTAATATATTTTCTTCCAACATCAACAAAAGTTTAAGAATATTAATTTATAGACATACATCCACACACACACAGACATCATCGTAAAAATGTTAAAATCGGATTGTAGGGACCTTAAAACATGCTTCCTGTGGGACAAATTAAAACACTAAATATTTTTTTCTTCTTTATTCCATACAAAAAAGACTAGGTATCACTGTGTTCAAAGTTTTTACAAATGATATCAAAAATAGACATTTTACCAAGAAAACTACGAATTATATCCTAAAATTATTTTAGAAGAATCCCTGAAAATCATTTTCTAGTCAATAGTAAGTTGTCTAAAACTTCCATCCATCCCGAATAGATCGTCGTAGTTTGTTGGCTTTCCTGGACGCTTGGATTCATCAGCTTTGATTTCTTCCTGTTCCTTGAACCAGGGACCGTATTCTTCCAATTTCTTGATCCAAGAATCTATAAGACAGAAAAAATATTAATATGTTTATTTGGGGGATTTTAAGAATGTTTTCGTTAAATTTGTTGATAGGTTGTTGACCCAAGTGAGTTCTAAATATACACTGCATTTTAACGACTAATAAATCTGGTATTTAGTTGAAGAATTGTTAAATTTTTACCATGGATGTCTTGCAGTTTACCACTGTTTCCACCGTATTCTTCTGGCAACATATCTTGCGGTACATATTTGTATAAGGATTCCATATTACTGTGAACAAAAATCCTGTTCTTGATTTTTTCTTTTAAGAAGGGCTTGACAAAATTGATCATTGTATCTACTAAAGGAGAGACATTGATGACGTGTACTTCTTTCAGTTTTACTGGGTACGCTTCCTGAAAAAAATAACAGATTTATTATTCCTGCAAACGTATCCAGGACATCCACCATACATCCCACAGTTATTCTTTTTTCAAACGCCTTGAATTTAGCGCCATTTTATTTAAATACAATCTAATGAATAAGGAATTGTGGTATTTGACCCCAAATCTGCGTGTCAAGGCCAACAAAGTCACATGACTGCTGCGCCCTGTTGTATTTAATATATTTGTATACCTACACTCTACACCAAAAATTCTACTTATATCTATTCCTTATATTAGACTGTTGAATTTTAAATTCATTCTATGAAGAAATTTTGTCGTACAGTAATGTCTCTGGATTTTTGACACTGACATTTATCTGTCAGTTACAAACATTTTAATTAATTATTAGTTAAACACACACACAGACATCATCGTAAAAATATTAAAAACTGGATTGTAGGGACCTTAAAACGTGCTTAAACATATTAGCATGAATTCAATACCTCTCTTAGCTCGTTAATAATCAAATATTTTTTATAATTTATGGAATCCTTTTGTAATATATCACATTATATTTCGCGACGAAGGTCTTTTACACACGAGTACATTATTAAATTATATACTACAGAAAAAAAATTAATAATGAATGTATCTATTTGACATATGATGTATCTAGTAATTCTCGTTCATAATATTAGGAAAATACATAATTCATTCTCAAGATAATTACATATTCAGGTAGTTTATGTATTTGAAAAGAATATTAAATTGCGTCATAGTAAATTCAAAAATTGTTTAAAATGCCATTTTTAGAAAAAATACTTTATAAAGTCGTGAATTCTTATCCTCTATTGATTTTTTTCGGCACGATTAGAATACTTAAGAAAAAACACGATTCAAGATCCAACTAAAAATATTTGAAAGAAACAGATTTCATACATTACGTACATTTTTAAATGGAACAGAAATGCGCTTACCTGTACACAGACAAGGAACTTTTTGACGTATCCTGGAGTAACTTTGGCAAAATGTTTGGCTGTAGCTACACTTGCGTCCAAAATATATACGTCCCCAGCGACACCGCTTTCTTCTGCTTCTAATCTTATATCACCTGGAAATAAATAAACCCTTTAGAAATACCGACAATTATAGAAAATACATAAAGATTCTAGCACAATGGAAAGGGCGCGAGAGGTATTGGGCATGGCTAATACAAGGACTTGTTTTAAATTTAATACATTTTACTTACCAATCATTAATACGATTTTCATTCCTTCAGTTATATCTGGAGTAGGAACATCGGCATCTTTTCCTCTTAACACTATAACCCTTCGACCTTCAGGAGTTAGTCCTGGAAGAGGTGGAATAGTCCTAGAATCAAAAACACAATTATTAGAAACATTATAAACTCAATTTAATATAAACAGGGCAATTTCTTTTTAAATCCCCCGACCTAGAAACGCACTCCTGGTGGTGCCCTTCCGTCAATTTAAGTTTCAGATTTGCAACCATACTTCCCCCGGAACCCAAAAGCTTTGGTTTCCCGAAAGCTGCCCGCCAAGTCATCGGAGGAACTTTGGCGGATCGCTAGTTGATCGCCTTCGAACCTCTGACTTTCGTTGTTGATTAATGAAAACATCTTTGGCAAATGCTTTCGCTTTAGTCCGTCTTGCGACAATTCAAAAATTTCACCCCCATCTGTCCCTATTAATCATTACCTTGGGGTTCCGAAAACCAACAAAATAGAACCAAGGTCCTGTTTCATTGTTCCATGCACTAATTATTCAGGCATTAGTTAGCTTTGAGCACTCTAATTTGTTCAAAGTAGCAACCATACTTTCCCCGGAACCCATATATTTGATTCAGATGATTTTCGTTCAAGATTCCAGGAAGTTTCAAACCGAATTTGGTTCAAACAAAGTTTCTTTCTTTTTCATATATTCACAAGAAATCCACAAGTTGATTTACAAAGTTATGATATATTCTGTATAAATTTTAATATAATTTTAGCCGCGAGAAATAAGAAAATGCCAGAAGTTTTCAGTTATGAAAGTAGTAAAACTCACAGTAATTCTAATTACTGTACAGGTGGTGGGTACTTACACTAATTTCATAATATCTTGCGATTCTTTTCTAGTGATATCTCTCTCTGTGAAAAATTCTGGGACAGCCGTTCTCATAGTAAAATACATATCTAATTTCCTTTTAGTTTTTTCTAAGCTGAACTTGCATCCTCTTAAAAATGTTAGCATCTTGTGTTCGTCTGAAATAGAAAAATAGATTAAACTACTATATTAAGAAAATTACAATTGAAAGATATTAGTGTCATAGAAACTTTCAAATTTCTTTATTAAAATTAAATTGGTTTATTTACAAAAAGATTTGTATAATGTTCATTATCTTTACATTATCAAATTTGTTTTAGAAAGTTAATATTCTTTTAATAAGGTCAAAAACTTACCCCAAGTGTCCGGAAGGTGTGGTTGTTGTCTCAGCCATTCTTTGATAATTTGTAAATCGCTGTCTCTAGTTGCTGGGTTCTCGTTTAATTCGGCGCGAATTTTTACTTGCATATCTTCATCAGGTTGAATCAAACTCATGGTAATCTTTGGCTTCTGAAATACGGAACACGTCAAACTTTTATCATTTTTACGATGATGTCTGTATGTATGTGTGTATGTAACTTCAATACCACGATTCCAAAAATTATATTTTTTTCGTATTCCTCAAGTTTACATCCAGAAGAATAAGTGATTAGATTTTGGTTATAATTGGTCAACCGGAAGTAGCCTCATTTGAAGATTTAACAGTTAAATTTATTGACATTTAACGTTATTATAACTTAAAGAATATATTATTCTCTATAAGATTTGGTTGCATTTTATACTTCATATTCAATAGATATAGAGTTAGCTATGCTAACCATGAAAATTGCTAATATATTTAGATAATTCAAATTGACAGATGTCAGTATCAATAAAAAGTAAATAAATATGGCAGACAGGAGGATATTGAAGTAGATGTTGGGGAAGACATGCTAGTGTTAAAAGCCCATTTTAACAGTTAACTACAATTTAATGATCATTACACAAGGATCACTTTCTGACATCTGTTTGTGAAGTAATATATTATGAAATGTACATGCCCCAATTTTTAGTTTCTGCTGACCTGATGGAAAGTATTTTAGCTGCGTCTGTTTCAACATTGTATTTGTACTTTCTACACGAATTTAAATTTTTTTGTTTCTTTGCATTATTTCGAGCAAAATTATTGCAAATAATTTTAAGATAGTAATAATATGAGTAGCCACTTTACATAAAAATTGTCAACACAAGTGAATTTTAATTATAGATTGTTTTGTGTTTCGTCACCCAGCTAATAGGATTTTGATGTTTTGTTATAATTACCCGTAACGAAATTCGCTCAAAATCTGACTTTATTTTAATTACTGAAATTGAATGAATGCACAGACACACACACACTATAATTATCGGTTAATTGTTGTTTGTAATTACAAGAATCTAAGTTATAAAAAGAATTATAATTATCGGTTACAATAGGTCAATACAGACATCATTAGTAATGGCGATAAGCAAATTTTCTCGTCGATAGACGAGCCCAACCCCAAATGTATTCGTAACTTGTGAAAAAATATATTAACAGCATAACATATTTTTATTATTAATAAAGTATACTACTTGAAAATATGGCACAAACATAAAAACCATTACATTACATTAATAGAATGCAAAGGATCGGCGAAAGGTAATGTGCTGGCCACATCAGATTTTTTGTAATTTTTTACAGTGTGCCTTTTATTTTTATTTACGTCAGACCACAACCTAAAGAAGAAACGAATCTGAAGAATTTAACCTTGACTCCTCTCTAAGAAATCCGGTTTCAAAATTTAAACTTCCTTTTTAAAACTGACCTTCTGTATAACTCTTTAATATAGCAGAATATATATCTTAAGACAAGGGCTGGTTTACCCTTTGTCTTATAAATTTATAAGGTATTTTACTTTTTCTATTTGCAATGAAAGAATAGACCAGCTCATTATACATAATTTTGAAATCATTAGAAATTTCATTGTGACTTAAAAAAGTTGTTATTAAAAAACAATACAGTAAAAAACTTTCTTTTGTATTTAAAATAATGTTTTTGCAAATTTAAAATATCAAGGTTATTATTAGAAAATTATAGTTTTTCGAAACATCAAACATTATTACATAACATAACTGATGATTGTTGCTAATTCCAACGATTACTTTGATTTCTACATTTCATTTTAACATTTTTACGATGATGTCTGTATGTATGTATGTATTGTGTATGTGTGACAAAAGTTTCGGATCGCATAACGTCAATACCACGACTCCAAAAATTATATTTTTTTGGTATTCCTCAAGTTTACATCCAGAAGAACAACTGATTAGATTTTGGTTGCAATTGGTGAACCGTAAGTAGCCTCATTTGAAGGTTTAACAGTTACAGAACGTTTGATTGCATTTTATACTTCATATTGAATTAAGAGTTAAAGAATTTTAAATTTATAAATCAGCCAGCTATGCTAAACATGGAAACTACTAATATATTCATATTATTACATATTACATTTAAAGGTGTCGAAGAAAAACTATTTTTGAGCCATTTCCGGTTATCTGATTTACTCCAAAATCTAATGGCATATTTCCATAGAAATAGGTTTCAAAATTTTCTGAACGTTAGTGTGTGAGTCAGTATATTCGCTAAGCTAAATAGTACATAGATACAAAAAAATCTATGAATCAATTCATAATTCGTTCACTTTAGATTCAAAAATTGTATTATAACTTAAAGATAACAAAAAATACTCACATAAAAACTCGAAAAAAAACAAAAAACACAAACGGAATCCTCGCAACAAAAGACAACACAAACTAACTAAAGAACCGCGTTGTTAGGCTCGTCAACGACACCGAAACATAAATGTGTTACCTTAGCCAACTATTCTTATAAGAGTCTCATACCTGCTCAGTTCCTCAGGTACACACCAATCAGAAATGAGGATTGAGTCACGTGTTATATAGAGAAAGTATGTGGATAGCTTAAGTCAATGATCAAATCTAGCAGTCCATGATTTCCAGTGGCGTACGATAGCTTATACAAATTTTAAAGGATATTTTAAGGCCCCTACAATCCGTTGTGTGTGTAAGCATTTCGAAAAATTGGAAGAGCTCAAAATTTCTTCATAGAATGAATTTAAAATTAAAACAAAATAGTAGAATTTTTGGTGTAGATTATAGGTATACAAAAAATGTTAAATTCAATAGGGCGCATTGCTGGGTGTGCTAATCTGATTTGTACACATATTTCGGTAATGAAATAACATATTTGTATTTTGCGGGCGTTTACCACAAAGGTTAATTTTATTTAAAATTCGAATTATTTGGCGTTGATCGGTCGAATCGGAATCCCCAGATTCGCGACCAGACATCATACACGCGGCAGCGAAAATTTGTCATACCTTGGTCTAATAAAATTAATAAAGAATTAATGGAAAAATTAATAAAAGAACTGTTCTTTATTTATTAATGTGAAACTAAACTAACTTATTAATATTTAAAAGCCAATTACGAAAAAGAAATGGTATAAAAACTTAAAATATTTCGTATGTGCTTCGAGCTGTAACTAATGCACCAAAATTTCATTTATTTTATGACCTATTTAATTTATTTTACATTAATTTATTTTATTTAATCTACAAATAATACTAATTTATTTTTTATTGCAACTGTTTCTTAATGATTATTTATTCTAAAGATGTATCAAATTTAATTCCATTGGCAGCGGAATGATAATATTTTAACTTCATTTTCGTCTATTGCGCTATATATAATTCACACGTATTAACCTAACCTTAAAAGTAGATCATCATCAATTAATATTAACGTATATCTCGATCGTATCAATAATTCAGCTTCGTAAGACAAAACACTCATGAGAAACAAACAGTTGTTTTTTAATAATTCAACGAATGCTTCATAATTACAAGCCATATGGCGGAATCTCTATGACGACACGCGAATGTCGTTTGTCATCCCCTCGCTGATTGGTCCACGTCGCAAAATGGCGGATGAATTGATGAATTTGATTTTGAAATGGAATTTGTTAGTATTACTAGAGTTGTTCGAACTAGAAGAACTGAAGGAATGTAGTGAGATTTTAAAAAGTTTTTGAATTTGTGGAATATAAACGGCTAGAAGGTAAAGACATTTAGGCCTTTACGGCCCAAATTAAATTAATAATATAGAAAATTACCGGTTCAACTCAGTTACGTCCGATCAAGCACGTTTTAAGGTCCCTACAATCCGATTTTAACATTTTTACGATGATGTCTGTCAGTGTATGTGTCAACAATTATAAGAATTAATATTTGTTTAAACGTATTTCCCAATCGGACATTCATGGGAAGATCTGAAAAGGTTTTGGTAACAATTGAACCGGAAGTAGAAGATTCTTGCAAAAAAATCTATATAATATTAAAGAAAATTTGGAGATAATATATAAAATAATCTGTTGTAATAAAAGTCAGTGTCAGAAATCCGAAGACATTACTGAAGATTTTTCTGGGAAGTACACACATTTTATTTCTTATTGTATTAATAGTTAAATATTTAAAAGTATATGTATATTATATATACCCTTCAAAAATACTGTCAATCCTGACAATGAATTGGAAACATTCGAAAAATTAAACAATCTAAATATAAGTAGAATTTTTGGTGTAGAACGAAATGTTAAATACAATAGGGCGCGAGCAGTCATGTGACTTTGTTGGCCTTGACAAGCAGCTGTGTACATAATTACTAATTATTATTCTGAAATGGTCCCCCACATGACTGTTCGCGCCCTATACTTATGTACCCAAAAAAATGGCGACAGGTATTGTGCAAATTGGACGTAACTGACTTGTCCCGAAATAAAAAGGCCCTAAAAAACCCTATAAGGCACTCGATGGAACCGAAATTTTGTTTCAGATGATGAAACAACGTTACCAAGGTCTGGTCCAAGACCTTTTACCCAATATACGTTTGATGCAAGCGTCCGGACATTTTATGTTCGCGTATCATGAAGACAACACTTCTGGAGTTAAGGCCCTTCGGCTAGGATACTCGTGTACACATCTTGTGCTTATAATTATACAGTTTGGCTGTATTGCAGCTAACCTGGTTCGCGAGAGAGATGACGTTAATTATATGGCCGCCAATACTATAACAGTTTTGTTCTTTACACATTGTTTGACTAAGTTTTTGTATTTTGCTGCAAGGTCTAAACTATTCTACAGGTATTAAACAATGAAATATTAACGAAAGTTGGCGGAATTTTTTTTTTTTGGGTGAAATTTAAAAATATAGCTGTTCTTCATTTTCTATTTAATATTGGGCCTTGCCTGGGGAATCTCTGGTTATTCTAGCGTAATGGCAAGATGCTACATCCGGCCATTAGGATGATGTGTATTAATAAAATCAACCAGTTTCGGGAGGCATCTCTCGGTATAAATGCATCAACCGCCTCACCCCTCACATGTCCAGCATAAGGACGTGAAATACCTATCACTTATATGGCATTTCTATATCATTTCTATGGGGTCTCGTTGCCGTGTGCCTGAGTGTCTGGTCGCGAATCTAAGGGACCCGGGTTCGATCCCGACCGACGCCAAAAATTACATCGCATTTTAATGGCACAAAATGAGTGCCCGTGAGGTGACGCCTGGTAAGCGCCCGCACGGTACAAATATTCCATCCTTACCGATATCTGTGTATGAAGCAGATTGGCACACCCAGCAATGGGTAATATGCCGTGATGAACTATATATATGGCGTTTCTATATCATCCGAATTAGAAAACGTGAAATATTTTTCATCATCCATGACCAAAACTCTGTTAGCTGTAAAGTGATATATCTTAACTGATCTTCTGTATATTTTGGACACTTTTTCCTCTTCCGATGTTTAAGTTCATTTCTGCTGAGTCCTCGGCTGCCAATTTTCGGTCTTTTTCACTTTCCACCGATCTATTTGACCAGGCATTAGTCAAAGCTTTAGGCCACTTTTGGAAGGTTTTAAATGGTCGAAACAGCAAAGTTTTTTCTTCTAAATATATTTACTATTTCAGTTTTTTTGAATTAATTTATAGACAACGAAATTATTCCGAAAACTTTTGTTCCGTGCGAGGTACAATTGCTATTATTGATTTTACAATAAATACATTATACAATACTAGTAGTCCGCGAGCCAGCAACAGATTTTCATGACCAAGTTTCTCTCGGGCGATAACTTGTAAAATGCTTCAGAGAGTTGTATCATGAAGCTCCATGAACGTCAGCTGCGGTTCGGTGGGTGGGTTAAGCAGCGGTAGCCTCCCACGCACGTTGAACAAAAAATTAATTTTACGTCAGCTGGTCAAAAATATATATATTCAGTCATTTCTTCTCAATTGAAAATTTATCAGATGACAGTTTATATGATATTGTGAATAAATAAACATGTCAGCTGGCTATATCTCGGTGGGAAGATTGTCAGCTTATGCTCTGAAGGGTGTAACGCAGGAGCCAGACTGGAGCATCTATCGCCTATTTAAATGCACCAGCTGACGAGTTTTCCCTCGGCATATTGCTAGCTGACTTTTTTATTACTTACAAGATCATATTAACTATCAGCTTACAAATTTTTATCCGGGAAGAAATGACGTGTCTAAAGTTATTCGACATTTTATGCCCACCGAACCGCAGCTGACGTTCACGGAGCTTCATGATACAACTCTCTGAAGCATTTTACAAGTTATCGCCTGAGAGGAAATAATTGACCAAATTTGTACCCTGGCTCGCAGACTATAGATTGATATATAATGTTGAAAGCCTTTTTAAAATTGTGTATATTATATTAACTTGACAGTTATCACGTAGAGAATAATATAATATTTTTTCCAGAACGCTTGGTATTTGGAATCAAGCTAACAGTCATCCATTGTTTATTGAATCAAATAATAGATATCACGCATTAGCCGTTAAAAAAATGAGACAACTTCTGATTATTGTTGCTATTGGAACTATATTTAGTGCTACATGTAAGTCAAAAAATATACATTTTTTTCTGTATAGAACTAAAAATTTGAAACTGATTTGACGATACAGTTTTTTTAATTGTACAATAATATCTCTGCAATCAATACGTATTTTCCTTTGATATGATATTCAGCAATGGGATGGAAATCAAATCAGCGATCACTTTGATTTTCAATTTGGGAGTCAGTGAACGTTGTAGCACGGAGTCCATCCACTCCAAAATGCAAATTCCAATACCTTTGATGTTTTATTACATGTGTGTACGTATGTGTTTTTATGTTCTGTCAGCCTGGACAGGAATAACCTTCGTCGGGGAAAGCACAAAAAATATTAAGGACCCTCAAAATGAAAATGAAACGATTATTATAGAAATACCAAGATTGCTGCTTAAATCATGGTATCCTTGGGATGCCATGAGTGGTATGGCGTATTATTTGTCACTTGTTTACCAGGTAAATCAGGATAACAACCTATTAAACAAACGAGGTCTGACTGTTAAATAACGAGACTTTTTATGAAAAAGAGTTTTACGAGGGTCATTCAATAAGTAAAGAGACAAATGGCTATAGCTCAAAAACGGTTTATTTCAATCTTTCAAAATTAAGGCTATTGTTCAACATAATCACCCCCCACAGGAGCTTCCTAATTCCCTTGGCGAAGAATTCTTCCGATTTACCCCGAAGCCACTTTTGCACCTTAACTTCCTCATTGTTAGCAAATCTTTTTCCACGTAGGGCGCCCAAACAGGTAAAAATCAGATGGGGCGAGGTCGGGACTGTAGGCAGGATGAGGTAAGACCTCCCAACCCAATTCTTGAAGCTTATCACGGGTCAGCTGACAAGAGTCCACGGCGTTTGCTCCTGATAGCTGGTCTAACTTTGTGTTCTAGTATCTCAGAGTATTATTGGCTATTGATAGTCCGCTGATCTTCAGGAAATCGCAATAGACTGGACCCTGTGTCCCAAAAGATGGTCAGCATCACTTTACCGGCGGAAGGTTGAACCTTGAATTTCGTGTGTTTCCACTCCGTACTCTGCCTTTTGGTCTCAGGGTCGTAGTGATGGATCCAGACCTCGTCGCAGGTTACTATTCTTTTAAAAAAGCGTCTCCTTCAATCAAACTTCGTTGCTTTAAGTCTTGACTAATGGAAAGCCTTGATTCTTTATGAGCGTCAGTAAGCTGACTGGGAACCCATCTGGCACACGTTTTTCTGTACTTTAAATTGTTCTGAATGACATTGTGAACAGTTCCAACACTTACTTGAACTTCCTCAGCTATCATTTCAACAGTAATTCTTCTGTTATCACGAATAAGTCCGTCAATCCTCTAGGACGCCTTCTGAGGGTCTCGTTATTTAATATCCAGACCCCATAAACACCAAAGTTATTTTGTTATATTTATTCCAGATATATTGGGTATTTTTTGCAATGTGTCACTCAAATCTCCTAGATTCTTTATTTTGCTCTTGGCTTATTTTTGCTTGCGAACAACTCCAACATTTAAAAGAAATTATGAAACCATTAATGGTAATAAAAATGAAAATTCATGACAACGATTTGTTAAAAAGTAGTTTTTTATTGTCATTCTAGGAATTGTCGGCTACTTTGGATACATACAACCCAAAAAGTGCTGAATTATTTCGAGCGCATAGTGCTAATTCTCAAGACAACTTAATAGAAAATGGTAATTTGTTCAGTGTTGACGACGACATTGAAACATAGGACTTTAACATATAAAATCATGTAATTTTCTGCTATTAATTTTATTTATTTTTTATTAATTTTAAGCAATGGGTAATATACATTTTTTTAAAGCATATAATTTTTATATTGCTTTATAAATTTATCCATAAAATATATAGAAAAAGTATTAATGCAAATCTGTAGAAAACGAAATAATCTTTAATTTTTATAATAACAAATTGGTAAAGGGGATCCACACACACACATACACACAGACATCATCGTGAAAATGTTAAAAATGGATTGTAAAACTTGACATTATCAAATTATTAAATCTGCCGTTACAAAGCAAGTATTATTATATTTGCTTGTTGTTCCAAATACTGAATTTTTATTTGAAACATTTTTACGTAAAATATTTAGCAGAAAATTACAAAATGTTAGTCTTTCAGTATGCAATCTTACCCAAACCTTAAGGCCTCAATTTGAAATAGGAATAACACTTTTTCCGTTACTAATTTTTATGTAGATTATAATAACGCCAAAAACGATTCATCTTTGGATTTATCTGGAGTTTACCGTCATGAATTAGGAGCACATTACCGAAGTGGGGCCCTACAACAGTTCGATTCAGGGGGCGTAGGCCCTAATGGGCTTAGTAAAAAACAGGAATTGATGGTTCGTTCGGCGATCAAATATTGGGTTGAAAGACATAAACATGTTGTGAGGTAATTCATATAAATATCACAATTATGTATGTGTGTGATGAAAATTTCGGATAACTTCAACACCACGATGCCAAAAAATATATTTTTTTCGTATTCCTCAAGTTTACATCCAGAAGAACAACTGATTAGGGTTATAATTGGTGAACCGGAAGTAGACTCATTTGAAAATAAGAATATATTATTCTCTATACGATTTGATTGCATTTTATACTTCATATCAGTAGAAAAACTATATTTTCAAAGGTCGTTGACCCGGTTTAGGGTTCATAACCCCAAAACTAAGGGGCGGCAACTTTTCTACCACAAATACTTCGATTCTACGGACTTTTTTACATAAGTACACTAAGTTTCAACCAAATCTATGAACGACTAATATTTATTATACAGCAATTAAATAATGAAAGTAGAAAAACTATATTTTCAAAGGTCGTTGACCCCGTTTAGGGTTAATAACCCCAAAACTAAGGGGCGGCAACTTTTCTACCATACATATTTCGATTCTACGGACTTTTTTACATATGTCCACCAAATTTCAGCTAAATCGATGAGGGACCCATTTTTGCTATAAAGCGGCAAAGATAAAAATTTGTTTAAGGGTTCCCATCTATTTTATGGGGTTGTAACGCCGAACCCTGTCAAAATACGTAAAATTTGTGTGCCCCATTGAACTCAGCACACTTTAATTAGTTTGTATACCAATTTTCATAATTTTTTAACGATTGGTTCAAAAATTATACACTCTCAAAGTTGAAATTTGTTGTAAGAAAATTATTAACAAATTTTGTGTTGGAGATTTCAGGGGATTCCGTATGAAATCAGGGGGAACCCCCTTATGACGTCATAGTTCCCACGGGGATTTCCCCGTTTTTAATAGGCAAAAGTTAAGGGTAGATTTTTTGTCCAATTTAAAAAATTCATTACTCGGGAACGGTTTAAGATATCGGGATGAAATTTGGACAGGATACTTTTGGGACCTTTGGGCGTCTACTGGTAATTTGGACAATTAATTTATTAAACCAGGGGTATTAAAAATGTTGGGGTAAATTTAAAGTGGTGTAACTTTTGAACCGTTTGAGATATGGGGATGAAATTTGGTATGGGTTTAGTTAATACTTTGGAAATTAATTGGGTATTTGGAATATAGGGTTTATTATGTCAGTGGTAGTAAAAATGTGGGACAAAATATATAAAATGCTGTAACTCTGGAACCCAATGACTTATTTGTGTGAAATTTGGTACATGTACTAACATAATTATTGGTAATTGGAATATATAATTATTTATACCAGTGGTATTTAAAATGTTACCCCAAAAATATAAAATGCTGTACTTTGCAACCCTTTGACATTCAGATTTTTATTTTATTTTAAGATAATTATTATTACATATTTAAAGAACATAATTATTTATACCAGTGGTAAAAAAAATGTAAAGTGGTATCATTTTTTCATAACTCCGGGACGATTTGAAATATTGTACTGAAATTTGGGACCTTTGGGCGTCGATTGGTTATTTAGATAATTAATTAATTAATTAAACCAGGGGTATTAAAAATGTTGGGGTACAGTTGAAAATTAAAAATTAAAATTATACATTGTTCTTATATTTTCCAGCACCACTCCTACACTGTTAAAGATACAGCAACGGCTGTACAAAATTTAAATTCAGCATAAAATTCTCTTTCATATCATGTGTCGCACGATTTTATACAACAACGGATGGCATTGCTTCAAGCAAATAAATTTTACCCAGGTTTTGCATTTTCAATTTTCCAATTTCCCTAGAACTTGACGAGAAAAATGGAATATATATATTCAGTGAAGTCAAGGCATGACATCGTTTTGATAGGTCTGTAACGGACAGGAGCGTATTCATATAATTTAGTTTGAAAAATGAAAAATTACATGTCAGGAACAGGTTTTAAAGATGGTAAATCAAGAACAAATGTGTTATGAATATGAATATACAAACGAAATGTTTTATAAACGGATTTTTAATATATTAGAAATTTTGAATGATGTTATTGACCAACACAATACCTCCCGCCATTTATCTATGGGGTCTTGTCATCATCATTACCGATATACCTTAAAACGTGGTCATTTACCAAAATCTCTGCGATTTTTAGCACGATCCCTATATCTCCCTTACCAAGGGTAGCGGGAGGTAAACATCTGTCGTGGCCAGCACAATACCTCTCGCCGTTTTCATTTTATGTTGCATAGGGCGCGAGCAGTTATGTGGCTTTGTTGGCCAGGGGAAGCAAATATGGGGGCCCGTTTCAAAATAACAGCTAGTAATAATGTACATAGGTGTCAAGTATCATAAGTTTTCATGCTCGCGCAGTATAAGTAACGAATTTGACATTTCTTGTACACAAATAATAGAAATGTTCAAAATTCTTCAAATTCATTGACGGTATTAGCGGTATTTCTTAAGGATATATGTAATATTAACATACCTATAATTTAAATACATATTACAACTTTTTTTGGGCAAATATATAGCAATCTGCTACTTCCGGTTGTCCAATTGTTACCAAAAATTTTTCAGATCTTCCCATTAATGTCCGATTGGGAAATACGTATTAAGTCGTATAGTTTTTGGCATATACACTCACAGACATCATCGTAAAAAAGTGCTTAATCATTAAAATCTGAATGTGCGATGCATGAATCTAATATCTGTCTTAGCGAGAGGTAAAAATATAGAAAATATTATTATTTTCAGACTTGTAACTGCTATTGGTGACGCTTATGGTATTGCTCTACTTCTTCATATGTTAACTTCAACTATTACTTTAACTTTATTAGCTTACCAAGCTACTAAGGTAAGCATATATGTATAAACTTAAAAGAAACGTTTAAAAATATTACTTCTTCTTCAGCGAATAATTTGAATATATAATTATTTACAAAATAAATATGATTTTATTTCGTATATATTTTTGTTATAGATTGATGGGGTGAACGTCTACGCAGCAACAGTCCTCGGTTACCTTTTCTATACATTGGCTCAAGTGTTTCACTTTTGTATATTTGGTAACAGACTAATAGAAGAGGTATGTGTATGTTTATATTTTATAATAACTTGGGTCAACAACCTATCATCGACTTCTAGATTCTAAATTTCCAGTAATTTTCCCATTCGTTAGGGGTCGCTATTATATTGTTATATGCAAAATATTTCTCATGCTTGAAGGAAATAGAAATATTTTTATTCTTCGTGCAATAAATGTGATCAGCAAATAATCTACGCGTATACGCCGCCCTCAAATTGCATTCGACCCGACTTCAATATAAGGGCTTCAACAGAATACAGATGTAAAGGTATACGTGTCCTGCATAAAGATTACGCGAGCTACAAGAAAAGCTTGGTAGATTAATCCTGAACTACGCTATTACATATTGTAGAGAAAAGCTGACGGTCACAATTGTTGCTTACTCAACATGTCCATAACCACAATTTATGTATGAAATTTGTACACATTACACAGTTTTGACGGAAGGTATTGTGCTGGCCACATCTAAAGCTATATTTGAAATGTGTTCCTTTAATATTTGTCTCTCTACGTTGACGTCACGAACATATGTACCCGAAAGGAATTTAATTCAAATTAATTTCATGTTATAAAACTTTTAGGAGAAATAATAATTAATATCATATGTAGTATCAACAATTCTATAACTTTTCGCGCATTAATTACAGGTTCATTAATTATCCCAGTAATGAATATTTTAATGAGAGCACGTATTTGCTGTAAATTCCTATTAAACTATGTCTAATAAGAAATTTTCATTATATATTGATTTTCCCTTAGTAATTTTACATATAATTGATTAATTAATGTATGAAACGTTCGCGTATCTACGACACCAAATTAATAACAAAATGGAAACTGTATTTCCGTCACCTTTAGGTAAGGAAGGTATTGTCTTTGGTCAAAAATTTCAATGTTACCATTTTTACGATGATGTCTGTATGTATGTGTGTCTGTATGTGTGTACCATAATGCCAAAAATTTTATTTTTTTACGTATTCCTCAAGTTTACATCCAGAAGAACAACTGATTAGATTTTGGTTATAATTGGTGAACCGGAAGTAGCCTCATTTCAACAATTCCATTTAAAATGTATCGAAAATAGAAGTTTCCAATTGGTACCAAAACCTATTCAACTGTTCCTATTAATATTGAGGAATCCGTATAGTCAAACAGGTCTTTAGTTTTATAGAATTTGAGAAATCTCTAACAACCAACACAGTTGCGAAATTAATTGTTTGCTGTAGGGTCGTGTCTAGTTACACTTCCAATTTTTCAAGCGAGGATTATTCATTAAATATTTACATTTCAAATAGCTTCGTGTTCGTTTTAAACATAAATTAATCAAACACCTTATTATGACAGATAAACATGCCAAGTTGTTAATCTACTCAAGATGCAAAGGCGTTTATCGGGGCATTTTAAAAATTAATGTGTATGTATGTTTGGTTACAGAGTTCTTCTGTCATGGAAGCAGCATATAGCTGTCACTGGTACGACGGATCCGAAGAAGCTAAGACATTCGTTCAGATTGTTTGCCAACAGTGTCAAAAGGCCTTATCCATTTCGGGAGCCAAGTTTTTTACTATATCCCTGGATCTTTTTGCTTCGGTAAGTTTGACAATACTTTTTTTAACTTTTTGATGGCTTCTTCGTTGGATCGAAGCGAGGAACGTTTTGAGTTTCGGCATCTCAAAACACACTTGAAATGAATTGACAAATGCACTTTTTTAATATATAATTCCCGGTATTTTCTTGACAGAATGTATAGTATTACTCGACCAAGTATATGATTCAAGCCAATTTGAAAAGACAGCAAGTCGTTATTACTCACAATTTGTATTAGTTTATAATTGCAAATTAAAATATATTAAAATAAGGGAAAATATTATATTGGCCGTTGTTTCTAGGTGTTAGGTGCTGTTGTGACATACTTCATGGTGTTGGTCCAATTGAAATAAAATATTCATATTATTAGAATCAATATATTACTTTATACTATACTGGAATACATATATACTATTATGCATAAAGAAAAACAGATGCAGTATTTTAAACATAATATTATATTTAGTATTAAGGTATGCAAAAAATATATATTTTGAAAATTCACTACATATATTTATTAATATAAAATGCAGTTTAGTTTTGAAGATGTCCAACATTAGTCATCTATAAATCGAATATAAGCAGGACTATTTTTTACCTTCCGTCACCTTTAGGTAAGGAAGGTATTATCTTTGGTCAAAAAATTCAGTGATTTACTGAATAAGCATGTTTTAGGGTCCCTATAATACGATTTTACCATTTTTACGATGATGTCTGTATGTATGTGTGTCTGTATGTATGTACCACCAAAATATTTTTTTTCGTATTCCTCAAGTTTACATCCAGAAGAACAAGTGATTAGATTTTGGTTGTAATTGGTGAACCGGAAGTAGCCTCATTTGAAGATTTAACGGTTAAATTTGACATTTAATATTATTATAACTTAATACGATTTGATTACATTTTATACTTCATATTCAATAGATAGATTTTAGGCCAATATTGCGCGTTAAGTGTGCGTTGATCATTATGCGTTTATCATTCATGTTATTCCAAATCGGCCCGATGTTGATTTCTAGTCCTGTCTATATTTGACCCTCAGAGCTAAAATCTTATACAATTCAAAGATGACCTTTAGACATCTTCTCAAATGTATGTAACTTTTAAGTACAAGTTCAAATGAAATATTTTAGATTTTTTAGTAACAAAAGTTATGTAATCACTGCACTTTTAAAAATACATATATTAAACAAAAGGGGAATTAATTCGCTGAAATATACATTGTATTTATAAAATAATGTACTACAAAGTTAAAAAGTAATATTTTTTAGTACCTGTGTTAGTAAAGAATGTTGTTATTAATTTATATAAGAAGTTGTATTATCTTTAATATAGAAACAACACAGTACCTATATAAAGTGCCTCTTGTACCTTAAAAGAAGATAGATATTATTATAGATATATTTATTTATATATTGTAATACGATGTAAGATATGCACAAAATAAACAAATATTTCATTAAAATATAATTTTCTTCGGAAAAATCTAAAACATCTAAATATTATTTGTTGAAAGTTCTCGTATTAGGAAAGTAAATTTTCTATCTGATACATATAAATATTTTATTATTTATAGATTTAGAGATAAATAAATATAAGGTATATAATTATATGGGGTGTATATGCATTATTTCTTATTGTATTAATAGTTAAATATTTAAAATTATAGGTGACAAATTAACTACGTATATTTAGCATCTAAAATTAATTATATTTATTGATTTTAATGTACTATTTTAAGCTCTACAATTTTTGGTTGAAGCTTTTTGGTCTAAAATAATTAAGGAAGCAGGAAATTATGAAAATATTTTAAAAACCTGTTCTGGTGTCCACAGTTAACACCTATACTTACCTATGCTTTTAGGAACTTACCGCTAAAAATCATTTAAAAAATAAATAATACATAAGGGATCATTATTATGAAGTAAATAACATTAAACAATAAAATTTAATATGTTTATTTCATTTAACAAAAAACTTAAAATCGTTTAACACAATTTGGCTTAAATCTAAGAGCATTTTTGTTTCTATATTTGTCTCAATAAATTTATAATACAACCTATTATGTTATAATTATTAATGGTTGATATTTGTAATTATATGTATTGTTATTAATATTATTGTGAATAATAAATGATTGTCTTGTCCGAATATTTTGGGTATGTAAGTTAATTTAAGACTTTTAAGACTTGTATTGTGTGACACGGCGATTTTACCTAAAAAGGAAGATTTTCTTCAATTGTAGGTAAGTACTGATAGAATTTCGAGTATTTACATCTTTAAGTTATTTATAGTTAATACAAATTTATTAAAATACTTTAAAAAATTATTGCATGTTTTTTGGACAAATATAGAACCACATTTATAATTTATAACAACAACACTGGAGCTTTCAATGTCATACTAACTATATAACACTCAGTTAAAAAATATAAAAACAATATCACAAAATCCATTTTGTGAACGCGAAATACGAAAAAACATTTAGATGTTGTGCGTGATTTTTATTAGAGGTACCTAGGCGCATTCATACATATTGTACAGTCTTAAGAATAATTAAATATTTGCGCATTTTGAGCAAATTATTTACAAATTATTACGTCCATAATATAATGAGCAATTATAGTATTTTCAAAAATGTTTATACATACTTTTCATTGCTATTTCTACAATACTTACATTAGAAATAAAAAAATACGTGTGTCTCATTGCCTCCCGTCACGTGTCATAAGGAAAGTATGTGTGTGTGTGTGTGTGTCGATCGTTGGGAAAAGCTAACTAAAAATTTTACTGGAAATATAGGATTGTACAATAAAGAATTTTCTTTAATATCGTGAAAAAACCGAATGTTTTTCTTATTCATTTTGAAAAATATGTTTCACCTAGTATGTACAAATTTGACGGAAGGTAATGTGCTAACCACATCATTTTTCATGTATCCAAAATTTTAAAATCGCAAACCAAATAAGTAATTGTTCGTAATTTTCATAAAATAAAACATTTATTTCTGTCGAGGGCATCTTGAATATTATCCATAATTGGACTTTGTTCTTTCGCTTCAATCTGATCAATCATATTCATCAATTCTTTAAACACCGCTACGACTTTCCAGTTATATTTGGCACTACACTCAACGTAACCACAACGCCAATGTTTTTTTACCAAGTTGGCGATGTCGCGACGTTTCTCTTCGCTAGTATTAGGCAACGCGATTTGTATTTTATTTTCAGCTTCAGCCGTTAATATTAAGTCTTCTTTATTACCGACAACTAACAAGGGTACATTAGACATGTTTCTCGATTCGAATATTTGATCGCGCAATGTTCGAATGTATTGAAATGTTTCTAAATTCGATAGATCAAAAACTAGGATATATGCTGTGGCGTTCCGAAGACCATAATACCTAAAACTGGTCCACTCGTAATAGGAGTTTACTGGGAAATATGGTATAACTGGCAAATCTGATATTTTTATTTCATATAATCTGTCATTCGTTATAACCGAGGGGTAATACGTGTGCTTGCGATCGGTCGGAACATATTCATCCGTGAAATCGTTCCAGACGAATTGCTGAAAAACGACGCCATTTTAGTAGCAGAAATAGCAGGAAGTAGACGATAACATCCGGGTACATGAAACAAAAAATATTTATGTTAAATTAAGCACGTTTTAAGGTCCTTACAAGCCGATTTTAATATTTGTATGAGGAAGTTTATGCATTATTTCTTATTGTAATAATAGTTAAATATAAAATCCTTCGTCTCAAATTTTAATTATTGGTCGCTATTTGAACCCTACCTGTATTAGTGACGTCTTGCCGACATTTGGAGCTCCAAGAAGTATAACTTTCACAAGGTCAACACTGTCTGGAGATGTCTCCGTCGTGCCCGGGGCCTCCACAACATCACTGCTACTTCCAGCTTCTGGGGGCAAAGTATTGCCTCCTTGGCGAAGCTCCAGGTAATCCAGATCCAATTCTGGAAAGGAAAACAATAATCAGAATGAAAGATAAGTGAATAGGAATGGATCGGGCAATGTTATAGAACGTTCAGGACCTTGACGGAGGAGATTCATCTAACTTTATCAACATAGCTTACCTAAGTTCCGTTTTGAGTTTGGTGTTATGGCCACTGTGTCTATATTAAACCTTATTTTAAATACACAATTTTTTTAAAATTATTTTAAACAGTCAATAATTGGGCGTTTATGAATAATTAAAAACAGGGTATTCTATACATGAAAATAAATACATCACAAATATTATTCACATTCATCGTATATTAGTTTCCGTCACTTTTAAGTGAATAAAATTTTTTTTATATATTTTTTACCTCTCGCTAAGAGAGGTATTAGATTCATGCTAAAAATCGCATATCCAAATTTTAATTATTAAGCACGTTTTTAGATCCTACAATCCGACTTTAATATTTTTACGATGATGTCTGTGTGTGTGTGGATGTATGTGTGATTGTGGGATGTTGGAAGGAGGATTACTCAAAAACTATAAGACTTTATATTTATTTAAACGTATTTCCCAATCGGACATTCATGGGAAGATCTGAAAAGATTTTGGTAACACTTGGACAACCGGAAGTAGAAGATTCTTGAAAAAAATCTTCTAAATGATATTAAAGAAAATTAAATTCTGTATCTTATACATTTAAATATTTTATTATATATTCTACAGATTTAGAGATAAAAGAAATATATAAATTAATCTTTTACGATAATATTTATGTATGTGTGTGTGTGTGTGTGTGTATTTCGCAACGGACATTACTGGGAATAGCTGAAAAGGTTTTGGTAATAATTGGACAACCGGAAGTTGGCAGCCCAAATAATGTCATGGAAACCAATTCAAAATTAAAATGTTTATAACTGACAGATAAATGTCAAAAATTCAGAGACATTACTGAAGATTTTTCTGGGTATATATTATTTCTTATTGTATTAATAGTTAAATATTTAAAATTTTAGGAATATTACCCTTCCAAAATACTGTCAATCCCGACATTTAATTTTTTTATTATATCTTTTATAGATTTAGAGATAAAATATATAATATATAGAATAATCTGTTGTAATAAAACCAATTGTCAAATTCAAATGTTTGTAACTGACAGATAAATGTCAATGTCAAAAATCAACAGTATTATTGACATTACAGTAACCCTTTTCCAAATAGTTTCAATTTGATGTTAACACAAGAATGTTAAATACGACAGAATTCTTAAAAAATTTGACGACAATATTTGCATGGGAAATATGATAATATTGTTAATTGGACAAAAAAAATGAATAATTTCAAAGCCTACTAAAATACTAATGCAGAAATTAACAACTTAATAAAAATATGTAAATTTTTACATCGACGTGGTTTTAATTATGCAAATTTGAATTTCACGCCACGATGAATTTTTTTATATAGGGGTTGAAATTGTAAATGCCTCTAAAATACATGATATTATAAATATTAAAGAATATTATTATCTATACGAGTTGATTGCATTTTATATTTCATATTCAATGGATATAGAGTTAAAGAATTATACACATACACACAGACATCATCGTGAAAATGTTAAAATTGGATTGTAGGGACCTTAAAACGTGGTCATTTACCAAAATCTCGCGATTAGCACGATACCTATACCTCCCTTACCAAGGTTAGCGGGAGGTAAAAGTTGTCAGAGTCTAAAAACATTTATACAAAGTTTTTGGCAAAACAACCCAACAATAACTTAACCTAACGCACATAATTTTAAAAAACTTTTATATATTCACAATCAAAATTCCGTAAAATTGTTCTAAGCGGATTTATTGAAAGTTTTTCGCAAATTACCGCGCAAGGGCGTATTGAGCTTTGTGCTTAAAGTTTACCGGTGTGCGTCTGGCGCCAGACTGCCCGACTGTTTACCGGTTCGGCATTATATAGGCTTTAAGCATGCGTACTTCGAAACGGTAAAGCTCCGATGAAATAAATCAAAATTGAAAAACAATAACTAAAGATGTACCATTTTTTTTTTTAAATGTCCAATTAGGGTCATCTGTATCATGAATGAATTAACAAATTGGCATACATTTATCTCCCTCGTTTGCAAAGACTAGAAGCGTGTGCGATAAGGATGGATATAACACGCTTGTCGTTCAAAAATTCATATTGTTTCGACTAACCGTCCTCATCTGCTTGCCAAGGCCAACAAAGTCACATGACTGCTCTACACCAAAAATTCTACTTAAATCTATTCTTTATATTTTTACCTTCCGTCACCTTTAGATATGTCTGTATGTATGTGTGTGTGTGTGGGTGTGTGTCTGTGTGTCAGAAGAACAACTGATTAGATTTTGGTTATAATTGGAGAACCGGAAGTAGCCTCATTTGAAGATTTAACAGTTAAATTTATTGACATTTAACGTTATTATAACTTCAAGAATATATTATTCTCTATACAATTTGATTGTATTTTATACTTCATATTCAATAGATATATTTGAAATATGAAATCATTTCCGGTTAAACCGGAAGCGGTACCATCATGCCAAATAATATGATTTGCGAGCCCCCAAACCTGATTTACAAATATGGAAACAATTACAAAAAAGTTATTTTGAGTGGGTCGTTTATTAGTGTAAATTGAATTATTTGAAAAACTTACTTTTGGTATCTTCTTGAGAAACTATGATTGTCTTTTGTCTTCTTAAAATTATAACAACAAATTAACGAATATTATTGCACTTTTCACAACCATCATCGATTTAATATTATTGATGTTATTATTATTAAATTATAATTATTTTAAGTACTTGTAAAAATTATTGCTTAGCATTTGTGACACCATAAAAAATATAGAAAACAATAATAAATAAACTATACGGCAATAATAATATATGGCCATATACCAACGCCTATTAGGACGTTATTTGAAAGCATTTTGAATTTTCAATATTTATAAATATTACAACCCGGACTCGTTTCCGATATTAATAATGTCCGGAACAGAAGTTCCGGACTAGTCCGGGCCCAGTTTAACACTGTAGCATGTTATCGTTCATTTGTCTTGTGTAGTTTATTCGTTAGCCACTTGGGGTCTCTGCTCTGAAGAGATCAATACAGCATCCGAATGGTGCTCCGACCAATGAACCTATATACATATATATATATATATATATATATATAGGTGTTCCGAAATAACATTAACTTACATTTCTAATTATTAGTTTATTATTGTCCGTTTCAGGATTATTTTAAAATGTTTAACACGAACGCGCCCCCTATTGTAAATAAAAGGGTGGAAACAATTCTTACTTTAAATATTAATGTTTCTAATTGCAAATATATAAACATTATTAGTATATTATTGTCCGTTTCAGGGTTATTTTAAAATGTTTAACACGAACGCGCCCCCTATTGTAAATAAAGGGGTGAAAACAATTTTAACTTTATATATTATTTTTATAAATCTTTAAAAAATATCATTTTATTGTATTTTACATTAATTCGTGTTGCCGCGAGCCATACGTAACTTGTTTAAAGCGGTAGACTGGTACGCCTTGGCACAACTTAGAGTCTTGGGAGACGCTGAAGCGGATGGACGTATATATCTGTGCAGTAAATATTAATATTTAAACTAATATTTAAAATGAAATATGAACATTTATACAAATAACGAAGGCCCCTATGTTGAAAATATGTCGTCAGAAGGTGGGTACATCATTTTTTTCAAAGGCAAAATGCGTTTTATATGGAGACGCTTATGTGGTTTTGCTTTTTTATACCATGTTGAATATATTGTTCCACAGACTTTAATAATTTCTTGTTTCCCTAATTATTTTTGGTAAAAAAGCTTCAAATAAAAGTTGTAGAGCATAAAATTCTCCATCTGAATCAATAAACAAATTTTGTATATGTAATACACGAACAAAATGGAAGCCGCTAAAGGATAACTAAAGTAACCCATTTCTTTTTCTATTTCAGATTGTATGCATGACCATGAGGGCTTCGGAAACATGGAACTGGGAGCAGCAGAGGGCAGATCACCTTTGGAAGAAACCGGAGACCACGGAGTTACTGCATTAGGGCCCCACAACTGAAGAATTCAAGCGTGCTGTCAGCATGTCTAAGGTAGGATCTTACTTCAACTATTTACAATTCTGTTGCTTTATGGCAAAAGCCATTTAACTTTTATTCTTTTTATCATTATTAAATATATTTATTTGGTTGGCTAATATTGTTGGTAATGCAACAATACTTTATAATCCAAGAGTCGAAACTTGGAATAAAAATGAATTAGTTGAAATATAGTCAATAAAGACTACCTGAAACAGTTTTATCAGTATTATACTGGAAATATATAAAAATTATAGTTTTATTATTTTCCGTATCAGGGTTATATTAAATGTTTAACACGAACGTGTCCCCTATTGTTAATAAAGGGGTAGAAACAATTCTATCTTTTAATAAAAATGTTTCTAATTGCAAATATATAAAAATTATAGTTTTATTATTTACCGTATCAGGGTTATTTTAAAATGTTTAACACGAACGTGTCCCCTATTGTAAATAAAGAGGTAGAAACAATTCTATCTTTTAATATAAATGTTTCTAATTGCAAATATATTAAAATTATAGTTTTATTATTTTCCGTATCAGGGGTATTTTAAAATGTTTAACACGAACGTGTCCCATATTGTTAATAAAGGGGTAGAAACAATTCTATCTTTTAATATAAATGTTTCTAATTGCAAATATATAAAAATTATAGTTTTATTATTTTCCGTATCAGGGGTATTTTAAAATGTTTAACACGAACGTGTCCCCTATTGTTAATAAAGGGGTAGAAACAATTCTATCTTTTAATATTAATGTTTCTAATTGCAAATATATAAAAATTATAGTTTTATTATTTTTCGTATCAGGGGTATTTTAAAATGTTTAACACGAACGTGTCCCCTATTGTAAATATAGGGGTAGAAACAATTCTATCTTTTAATAAAAATGTTTCTAATTGCAAATATATAAAAATTATAGTTTTATTATTTTTCGTATCAGGGGTATTTTAAATTGTTTAACACGAACGTGTCCCCTATTGTTAATAAAGGGGTAGAAACAATTCTATCTTTTAATATAAATGTTTCTAATTCCAAATATATAAAAATTATAGTTTTATTATTTTCCGTATCAGGGGTATTTTAAAATGTTTAACACGAACGTATCCCATATTGTTAATAAAGGGGTAGAAACAATTCTATCTTTTAATATAAATGTTTCTAATTGCAAATATATAAAAATTATAGTTTTATTATTTTCCGTATCAGGGGTATTTTAAAATGTTTAACACGAACGTGTCCCCTATTGTTAATAAAGGGGTAGAAACAATTCTATCTTTTAATATTAATGTTTCTAATTGCAAATATATAAAAATTATAGTTTTATTATTTTTCGTATCAGGGGTATTTTAAAATGTTTAACACGAACGTGTCCCCTATTGTAAATATAGGGGTAGAAACAATTCTATCTTTTAATAAAAATGTTTCTAATTGCAAATATATAAAAATTATAGTTTTATTATTTTTCGTATCAGGGGTATTTTAAATTGTTTAACACGAACGTGTCCCCTATTGTTAATAAAGGGGTAGAAACAATTCTATCTTTTAATATAAATGTTTCTAATTCCAAATATATAAAAATTATAGTTTTATTATTTTCCGTATCAGGGGTATTTTAAAATGTTTAACACGAACGTATCCCATATTGTTAATAAAGGGGTAGAAACAATTCTATCTTTTAATATTAATGTTTCTAATTGCAAATATATAAAAATTATAGTTTTATTATTTTTCGTATCAGGGGTATTTTAAATTGTTTAACACGAACGTGTCCCCTATTGTTAATAAAGGGGTAGAAACAATTCTATCTTTTAATATAAATGTTTCTAATTCCAAATATATAAAAATTATAGTTTTATTATTTTCCGTATCAGGGGTATTTTAAAATGTTTAACACGAACGTATCCCATATTGTTAATAAAGGGGTAGAAACAATTCTATCTTTTAATATTAATGTTTCTAATTGCAAATATATAAAAATTATAGTTTTATTATTTTCCGTATCAGGGGTATTTTAAAATGTTTAACACGAACGTGTCCCCTATTGTTAATAAAGGGGTAAAAACAATTCTATCTTTTAATATTAATGTTTGTAATTGCAAATATATAAAAATTATAGTTTTATTATTTTTCGTATCAGGGGTATTTTAAAATGTTTAAAACGAACGTGTCCCCTATTGTAAATAAAGGGGTAGAAACAATTCTATCTTTTAATATAAATGTTTCTAATTGCAAATATATAAAAATTATAGTTTTATTATTTACCGTATCAGGGGTATTTTAAAATGTTTAACACGAACGTGTCCCCTATTGTTAATAAAGGGGTAGAAACAATTCTATCTTTTAATATTAATGTTTCTAATTGCAAATATATAAAAATTATAGTTTTATTATTTACCGTATCAGGGGTATTTTAAAATGTTTAACACGAACGTGTCCCCTATTGTTAATAAAGGGGTAGAAACAATTCTATCTTTTAATATTAATGTTTCTAATTGCAAATATATAAAAATTATAGTTTTATTATTTACCGTATCAGGGGTATTTTAAAATGTTTAACACGAACGTGTCCCCTATTGTTAATAAAGGGGTAGAAACAATTCTATCTTTTAATATTAATGTTTCTAATTGCAAATATATAAAAATTATAGTTTTATTATTTACCGTATCAGGGGTATTTTAAAATGTTTAACACGAACGTGTCCCCTATTGTTAATAAAGGGGTAGAAAGAATTCTATCTTTTAATATTAATGTTTCTAATTGCAAATATATAAAAATTATAGTTTTATTATTTACCGTATCAGGGGTATTTTAAAATGTTTAACACGAACGTGTCCCCTATTGTTAATAAAGGGGTAGAAACAATTCTATCTTTTAATATTAATGTTTCTAATTGCAAATATATAAAAATTATAGTTTTATTATTTACCGTATCAGGGGTATTTTAAAATGTTTAACACGAACGTGTCCCCTATTGTTAATAAAGGGGTAGAAACAATTCTATCTTTTAATATAAATGTTTCTAATTCCAAATATATAAAAATTATAGTTTTATTATTTTCCGTATCAGGGGTATTTTAAAATGTTTAACACGAACGTATCCCATATTGTTAATAAAGGGGTAGAAACAATTCTATCTTTTAATATTAATGTTTCTAATTGCAAATATATAAAAATTATAGTTTTATTATTTTCCGTATCAGGGGTATTTTTAAATGTTTAACACGAACGTGTCCCCTATTGTTAATAAAGGGGTAAAAACAATTCTATCTTTTAATATTAATGTTTCTAATTGCAAATATATAAAAATTATAGTTTTATTATTTACCGTATCAGGGGTATTTTTAAATGTTTAACACGAACGTGTCCCCTATTGTTAATAAAGGGGTAAAAACAATTCTATCTTTTAATATTAATGTTTGTAATTGCAAATATATAAAAATTATAGTTTTATTATTTTTCGTATCAGGGGTATTTTAAAATGTTTAAAACGAACGTGTCCCCTATTGTAAATAAAGGGGTAGAAACAATTCTATCTTTTAATATAAATGTTTCTAATTGCAAATATATAAAAATTATAGTTTTATTATTTACCGTATCAGGGGTATTTCAAAATGTTTAACACGAACGTGTCCCCTATTGTTAATAAAGGGGTAGAAACAATTCTATCTTTTAATATTAATGTTTCTAATTGCAAATATATAAAAATTATAGTTTTATTATTTACCGTATCAGGGGTATTTTAAAATGTTTAACACGAACGTGTCCCCTATTGTTAATAAAGGGGTAGAAACAATTCTATCTTTTAATATAAATGTTTCTAATTCCAAATATATAAAAATTATAGTTTTATTATTTTCCGTATCAGGGGTATTTTAAAATGTTTAACACGAACATATCCCATATTGTTAATAAAGGGGTAGAAACAATTCTATCTTTTAATATTAATGTTTCTAATTGCAAATATATAAAAATTATAGTTTTATTATTTTTCGTATCAGGGGTATTTTAAATTGTTTAACACGAACGTGTCCCCTATTGTTAATAAAGGGGTAGAAACAATTCTATCTTTTAATATAAATGTTTCTAATTCCAAATATATAAAAATTATAGTTTTATTATTTTCCGTATCAGGGGTATTTTAAAATGTTTAACACGAACGTATCCCATATTGTTAATAAAGGGGTAGAAACAATTCTATCTTTTAATATTAATGTTTCTAATTGCAAATATATAAAAATTATAGTTTTATTATTTACCGTATCAGGGGTATTTTAAAATGTTTAACACGAACGTGTCCCCCTATTGTTAATAAAGGGGTAAAAACAATACTATCTTTTAATATTAATGTTTCTAATTGCAAATATATAAAAATTATAGTTTTATTATTTTCCGTATCAGGGGTATTTTTAAATGTTTAAAACGAACGTGTCCCCTATTGTTAATAAAGGGGTAGAAACAATTCTATCTTTTAATATTAATGTTTCTAATTGCAAATATATAAAAATTATAGTTTTATTATTTTCCGTATCAGGGGTATTTTTAAATGTTAACACGAACGTGTCCCCTATTGTTAATAAAGGGGTAAAAACAATTCTATCTTTTAATATTAATGTTTCTAATTGCAAATATATAAAAATTATAGTTTTATTATTTACCGTATCAGGGGTATTTTTAAATGTTTAACACGAACGTGTCCCCTATTGTTAATAAAGGGGTAAAAACAATTCTATCTTTTAATATTAATGTTTGTAATTGCAAATATATAAAAATTATAGTTTTATTATTTTTCGTATCAGGGGTATTTTAAAATGTTTAAAACGAACGTGTCCCCTATTGTAAATAAAGGGGTAGAAACAATTCTATCTTTTAATATAAATGTTTCTAATTGCAAATATATAAAAATTATAGTTTTATTATTTACCGTATCAGGGGTATTTTAAAATGTTTAACACGAACGTGTCCCCTATTGTTAATAAAGGGGTAGAAACAATTCTATCTTTTAATATTAATGTTTCTAATTGCAAATATATAAAAATTATAGTTTTATTATTTACCGTATCAGGGGTATTTTAAAATGTTTAACACGAACGTGTCCCCTATTGTTAATAAAGGGGTAGAAACAATTCTATCTTTTAATATTAATGTTTCTAATTGCAAATATATAAAAATTATAGTTTTATTATTTACCGTATCAGGGGTATTTTAAAATGTTTAACACGAACGTGTCCCCTATTGTTAATAAAGGGGTAGAAACAATTCTATCTTTTAATATTAATGTTTCTAATTGCAAATATATAAAAATTATAGTTTTATTATTTACCGTATCAGGGGTATTTTAAAATGTTTAACACGAACGTGTCCCCTATTGTTAATAAAGGGGTAGAAACAATTCTATCTTTTAATATTAATGTTTCTAATTGCAAATATATAAAAATTATAGTTTTATTATTTACCGTATCAGGGGTATTTTAAAATGTTTTAACACGAACGTGTCCCCTATTGTTAATAAAGGGGTAGAAAGAATTCTATCTTTTAATATTAATGTTTCTAATTGCAAATATATAAAAATTATAGTTTTATTATTTACCGTATCAGGGGTATTTTAAAATGTTTGACACGAACGTGTCCCCCTATTGTTAATAAAGGGGTAGAAACAATTCTATCTTTTAATATTAATGTTTCTAATTGCAAATATATAAAAATTATAGTTTTATTATTTACCGTATCAGGGGTATTTTAAAATGTTTAACACGAACGTGTCCCCTATTGTTAATAAAGGGGTAGAAACAATTCTATCTTTTAATATTAATGTTTCTAATTGCAAATATATAAAAATTATAAGTTTTATTATTTACCGTATCAGGGGTATTTTAAAATGTTTAACACGAACGTGTCCCCTATTGTTAATAAAGGGGTAGAAACAATTCTATCTTTTAATATTAATGTTTCTAATTGCAAATATATAAAAATTATAGTTTTATTATTTACCGTATCAGGGGTATTTTAAAATGTTTAACACGAACGTGTCCCCTATTGTTAATAAAGGGGTAGAAACAATTCTATCTTTTAATATTAATGTTTCTAATTGCAAATATATAAAAATTATAGTTTTATTATTTACCGTATCAGGGGTATTTTAAAATGTTTAACACGAACGTGTCCCCTATTGTTAATAAAGGGGTAGAAACAATTCTATCTTTTAATATTAATGTTTCTAATTGCAAATATATAAAAATTATAGTTTTATTATTTACCGTATCAGGGGGTATTTTAAATTGTTTAACACGAACGTGTCCCCTATTGTTAATAAAGGGGTAGAAACAATTCTATCTTTTAATATTAATGTTTCTAATTGCAAATATATAAAAATTATAGTTTTATTATTTACCGTATCAGGGGTATTTTAAAATGTTTAACACGAACGTGTCCCCTATTGTTAATAAAGGGGTAGAAACAATCTATCTTTAATATTAATGTTTCTAATTGCAAATATATAAAAATTATAGTTTTATTATTTACCGTATCAGGGGTATTTTAAATTGTTTAACACGAACGTGTCCCCTATTGTTAATAAAGGGGTAGAAACAATTCTATCTTTTAATATTAATGTTTCTAATTGCAAATATATAAAAATTATAGTTTTATTATTTACCGTATCAGGGGTATTTTAAAATGTTTAACACGAACGTGTCCCCTATTGTTAATAAAGGGGTAGAAACAATTCTATCTTTTAATATTAATGTTTCTAATTGCAAATATATAAAAATTATAGTTTTATTATTTACCGTATCAGGGGTATTTTAAAATGTTTAACACGAACGTGTCCCCTATTGTTAATAAAGGGGTAGAAACAATTCTATCTTTTAATATTAATGTTTCTAATTGCAAATATATAAAAATTATAGTTTTATTATTTACCGTATCAGGGGTATTTTTAAATGTTTAACACGAACGTGTCCCCTATTGTTAATAAAGGGGTAGAAACAATTCTATCTTTTAATATTAATGTTTCTAATTGCAAATATATAAAAATTATAGTTTTATTATTTACCGTATCAGGGGTATTTTAAATGTTTAACACGAACGTGTCCCCTATTGTTAATAAAGGGGTAGAAACAATTCTATCTTTTAATATTAATGTTTCTAATTGCAAATATATAAAAATTATAGTTTTATTATTTACCGTATCAGGGGTATTTTAAAATGTTTAACACGAACGTGTCCCCTATTGTTAATAAAGGGGTAGAAACAATTCTATCTTTTAATATTAATGTTTCTAATTGCAAATATATAAAAATTATAGTTTTTATTATTTACCGTATCAGGGGTATTTTTAAATGTTTAACACGAACGTGTCCCCTATTGTAATTAAAGGGGTAGAAACAATTCTATCTTTTAATATTAATGTTTCTAATTGCAAATATATAAAAATTATAGTTTTATTATTTACCGTATCAGGGGTATTTTAAAATGTTTAACACGAACGTGTCCCCTATTGTTAATAAAGGGGTAGAAACAATTCTATCTTTTAATATTAATGTTTCTAATTGCAAATATATAAAAATTATAGTTTTATTATTTACCGTATCAGGGGTATTTTAAAATGTTTAACACGAACGTGTCCCCTATTGTTAATAAAGGGGTAGAAACAATTCTATCTTTTAATATTAATGTTTCTAATTGCAAATATATAAAAATTATAGTTTTATTATTTACCGTATCAGGGGTATTTTTAAATGTTTAACACGAACGTGTCCCCTATTGTTAATAAAGGGGTAGAAACAATTCTATCTTTTAATATTAATGTTTCTAATTGCAAATATATAAAAATTATAGTTTTATTATTTACCGTATCAGGGGTATTTTAAAATGTTTAACACGAACGTGTCCCCTATTGTTAATAAAGGGGTAGAAACAATTCTATCTTTTAATATTAATGTTTCTAATAGCAAATATATAAAAATTATAGTTTTATTATTTACCGTATCAGGGGTATTTTTAAATGTTTAACACGAACGTGTCCCCTATTGTAATTAAAGGGGTAGAAACAATTCTATCTTTTAATATTAATGTTTCTAATAGCAAATATATAAAAATTATAGTTTTATTATTTTTCGTATCAGGGGTATTTTAAAATGTTTAACACGAACGTGTCCCCTATTGTTAATAAAGGGGTAGAAACAATTCTATCTTTTAATATTAATGTTTCTAATTGCAAATATATAAAAATTATAGTTTTATTATTTACCGTATCAGGGGTATTTTAAAATGTTTAACACGAACGTGTCCCCTATTGTTAATAAAGGGGTAGAAACAATTCTATCTTTTAATATTAATGTTTCTAATTGCAAATATATAAAAATTATAGTTTTATTATTTACCGTATCAGGGGTATTTTTAAATGTTTAACACGAACGTGTCCCCTATTGTAATTAAAGGGGTAGAAACAATTCTATCTTTTAATATTAATGTTTCTAATTGCAAATATATAAAAATTATAGTTTTATTATTTACCGTATCAGGGGTATTTTTAAATGTTTAACACGAACGTGTCCCCTATTGTAATTAAAGGGGTAGAAACAATTCTATCTTTTAATATTAATGTTTCTAATAGCAAATATATAAAAATTATAGTTTTATTATTTTCCGTATCAGGGGTATTTTAAAATGTTTAACACGAACGTGTCCCCTATTGTTAATAAAGGGGTAGAAACAATTCTATCTTTTAATATTAATGTTTCTAATTGCAAATATATAAAAATTATAGTTTTATTATTTACCGTATCAGGGGTATTTTTAAATGTTTAACACGAACGTGTCCCCTATTGTTAATAAAGGGGTAGAAACAATTCTATCTTTTAATATTAATGTTTCTAATTGCAAATATATAAAAATTATAGTTTTATTATTTACCGTATCAGGGGTATTTTTAAATGTTTAACACGAACGTGTCCCCTATTGTAATTAAAGGGGTAGAAACAATTCTATCTTTTAATATTAATGTTTCTAATTGCAAATATATAAAAATTATAGTTTTATTATTTACCGTATCAGGGGTATTTTAAAATGTTTAACACGAACGTGTCCCCTATTGTTAATAAAGGGGTAAAAACAATTCTATCTTTTAATATTAATGTTTGTAATTGCAAATATATAAAAATTATAGTTTTATTATTTTCCGTATCAGGGGTATTTTAAAATGTTTAACACGAACGCGCCCCCTATTATAAATAAAGGGGTGGAAACAATTCTATCTTTTAATATTAATGTTTCTAATTGCAAATATATAAAAATTATAGTTTTATTATTTACCGTATCAGGGGTATTTTTAAATGTTTAACACGAACGTGTCCCCTATTGTTAATAAAGGGGTAGAAACAATTCTATCTTTTAATATTAATGTTTCTAATTGCAAATATATAAAAATTATAGTTTTATTATTTACCGTATCAGGGGTATTTTAAAATGTTTAACACGAACGCGCCCCCTATTATAAATAAAGGGGTGGAAACAATTCTATCTTTTAATATTAATGTTTCTAATTGCAAATATATAAAAATTATAGTTTTATTATTTACCGTATCAGGGGTATTTTAAAATGTTTAACACGAACGTGTCCCCTATTGTTAATAAAGGGGTAGAAACAATTCTATCTTTTAATATTAATGTTTCTAATAGCAAATATATAAAAATTATAGTTTTATTATTTTTCGTATCAGGGGTATTTTTAAATGTTTAACACGAACGTGTCCCCTATTGTTAATAAAGGGGTAGAAACAATTCTATCTTTTAATATTAATGTTTCTAATAGCAAATATATAAAAATTATAGTTTTATTATTTACCGTATCAGGGGTATTTTAAAATGTTTAACACGAACGTGTCCCCTATTGTTAATAAAGGGGTAGAAACAATTCAATCTTTTAATATTAATGTTTCTAATAGCAAATATATAAAAATTATAGTTTTATTATTTACCGTATCAGGGGTATTTTAAAATGTTTAACACGAACGTGTCCCCTATTGTTAATAAAGGGGTAGAAACAATTCTATCTTTTAATATTAATGTTTCTAATTGCAAATATATAAAAATTATAGTTTTATTATTTACCGTATCAGGGGTATTTTAAAATGTTTAACACGAACGTGTCCCCTATTGTTAATAAAGGGGTAGAAACAATTCTATCTTTTAATATTAATGTTTCTAATTGCAAATATATAAAAATTATAGTTTTATTATTTACCGTATCAGGGGTATTTTTAAATGTTTAACACGAACGTGTCCCCTATTGTAATTAAAGGGGTAGAAACAATTCTATCTTTTAATATTAATGTTTCTAATTGCAAATATATAAAAATTATAGTTTTATTATTTACCGTATCAGGGGTATTTTAAAATGTTTAACACGAACGTGTCCCCTATTGTTAATAAAGGGGTAAAAACAATTCTATCTTTTAATATTAATGTTTGTAATTGCAAATATATAAAAATTATAGTTTTATTATTTTCCGTATCAGGGGTATTTTAAAATGTTTAACACGAACGCGCCCCCTATTATAAATAAAGGGGTGGAAACAATTCTATCTTTTAATATTAATGTTTCTAATTGCAAATATATAAAAATTATAGTTTTATTATTTACCGTATCAGGGGTATTTTTAAATGTTTAACACGAACGTGTCCCCTATTGTTAATAAAGGGGTAGAAACAATTCTATCTTTTAATATTAATGTTTCTAATTGCAAATATATAAAAATTATAGTTTTATTATTTACCGTATCAGGGGTATTTTAAAATGTTTAACACGAACGCGCCCCCTATTATAAATAAAGGGGTGGAAACAATTCTATCTTTTAATATTAATGTTTCTAATTGCAAATATATAAAAATTATAGTTTTATTATTTACCGTATCAGGGGTATTTTAAAATGTTTAACACGAACGTGTCCCCTATTGTTAATAAAGGGGTAGAAACAATTCTATCTTTTAATATTAATGTTTCTAATAGCAAATATATAAAAATTATAGTTTTATTATTTTTCGTATCAGGGGTATTTTAAAATGTTTAACACGAACGTGTCCCCTATTGTTAATAAAGGGGTAGAAACAATTCTATCTTTTAATATTAATGTTTCTAATAGCAAATATATAAAAATTATAGTTTTATTATTTACCGTATCAGGGGTATTTTAAAATGTTTAACACGAACGTGTCCCCTATTGTTAATAAAGGGGTAGAAACAATTCTATCTTTTAATATTAATGTTTCTAATAGCAAATATATAAAAATTA